>OY282501.1:40291132-40529976 GCA_958295605.1 Ajuga chamaepitys
TTTTTGCTATTAGATTTTTGTAGTAGATTCATAAAAATTGTAAACTTTTCCTCTTTTATATTTATGATTGGTGTTGTTACATTTTTTTATTTTTACTTTTTGAAATATTTATTTTACACGATTGACGTTGTTACTTTATTTTCTATATTAGTTTTTAAAATATTTATTTAATCTATGTTGACTGTTGTGATTAATTGTATTGTTACTTTAAAATTCATTATAACTATCGGCTAAAAAAAATTAAGGATATTAAAAATGTAATTGGAAAACTGAATCTCCAGGGTTACCCCATTTTCCCAAGGAAAATTCCCATTCCCGGCTCACATTTTCAAAACAAAAATTATGCGGGGACGGTGTTGAAGATCAGATGAGATCTTTTATTTTAATTCGTGTTTTATCTTGTATTTTAAAATAACCACTATACACTACATATATATGATGACATCATTAATTAACACATGACGTGTAATAGATATAATAAAATACTAGATGAAACACAAATTAGAATAGAGGATTCAATCCAGTTCAAGATGGGGAATGATGGTTCACATTTTTCAAAAGGAAAATGATGAAGGGGGTAACATTTTATGCGAGGAATGATGTAGGGAAAGCATTATAGGCAGGGATCATGGCCAAACCTCCTCATAATTTGGAGAGTCTGTCGCCTCGGGCCCTAAAAAATTGTAATATTTTAGGGGCCCGAATTTATTTTAGGAACCTATATATAATATGAAGGTATATTAGATGTGTTTTTTTTAAATAATCAATTGATATAGTTCGATGGTTGATATATTCTTTTACAATTTAATATGGGAGATCGAATCCTCCAGTCTTTTAACTTTGTTTTCATTACTAGAACAATATCCTATTTCTACATTCATTTTGACACATTTTAAATGAAATACCTCTGTAGATACACATTATACACTAGTAGTACATTAAACTATTAAGTAGCTATATATTATTACATAATTTGTAATACTATTGAGGCACTGCAAAGTAAGTGCGTAATCATATTTCAAATTAGGCGCAAACTAAGTGCCTTCAAAACTAGTTAAATAATTGACTATTGAAAAGGAAAACAACAAACAATTGTGGTATCCTTTTATTATTTCTTTCTCCATTTCTTACATATCTGTAACACCTCATGTCCGCAAGCAGGTGAAGTGTTACCACTGAAATATACTTTTAATTTTAAAATATTTATCAGCGGATGATTTTTAGTAAAAATATGAGTTAGAAAATTTTCTTAATAATTAATTAAACTATTCTTTACATAAAAACTAACTCTTAAAAACCGGCATCTACGAGTTAAATCTCTAATACAATTTTCCAAAATCAATAGTAGAAACTTCTAATGTTAAAAGTATTTAAAATATACAATACTTATAACTTCCAAACCCAATAACTTTTACTAAACCTTGAAACACTTGAAACTTTGATTAATCACTATAAATCAAATACTTCTACTTAATACCTAACTTCAAATGAATTTACTTTATTCTTTCTTCTTCTTATTCGGAAATTATCCACGCTAGCTAGACCTCCTGTCATCTACTGGTCCTGAAAATATTTGAAGCATATAGCATCGTGAGTTATGCCAGTGGAAAAACTCCGTGAGCAGTTGTACTGAATGAATATGCACCATAATAAATACATCATTGACTTAGGTGTCAATCTTACGACACAAAAGCCTTTGACTTAGGAGCCAATCTTACGATTCAGAAGGTATATTGTGTGACTTAGGAGCCAAATTTTACGAATCAAAAGTCGACTAGGAGCCCATCTTACGACTCGAAGCCATATTGTTAAGAACACTTAAGAGTCAATCTTACGACCCGACAGTATTCGAGTCAGAAGCCTTACTCAAAAGTCCATCTTATGACTTGAGAATAATCATATGCCCGAAGTCGAACATATACAATAGTATAAGTGGTACACAGTTACCCACATTTCATGAAGACATTCTTTGACTGATGTTGATGTCCTCTGGCTGATTTGTTTTGGAGAAGCTACAAGGTTGTCCGGTCCAACTCGTATGCACTCGCCGATTTGAGACATTTAATCTTATAGTTTTCTTTATTATTTTTTCCCTTATCATATTATTATATCTATCATAATTTTAGCATGTACATATACTTAGTGCATATGTATACTTATGCTTATACATTTAATCACATTTAGATATTAACATAATAACATATGTGTAACGTAGCTAACTTATTGTTGTACTAATGTTGACATGATAACAATAAGTTAGATTCATATAGGGTAAACACATCTTTTTAGAAAACTATAATTTTTAGGTTTGAGGACCAGCATGTCTTGTAAACTTCACTATAAATCATATATTTGATAAAACTTCTCAAATTTTAACTGTAAACTACTGACTTAATATAACACCACATATTAAAACAAATTCCCAAAAATTGAAGGGAATAATTCTATAAGAATCATTTTTCTAGGAACAAATATGATTATTTTATACCTAAAATCAGCTTAGCTTGTAAAATTCATTAAATATCATTGAATGTTTTCAAATTTTAATTATATACTCCTAACATCATCTAATACCACATAGTATAATAGTTTTCAAAAATATTAAGTAAACATTTTTATATAATTTTTCAAAATTTTATGTTGAACATGATATTTTACAAACAATATTTTCAAATAAAGTTCATGTATTTAAATAATTTAATCTTCACTTTTATAACATAAATAACAAGTATATTAAGTATTGCAAAACACATATATACTTAAGATACGTATGCTGATTTTACAACACGTAACAAAATCGGTGAATTGACGAACCACATAAAATCCCCTAATCATGTATACTAACTATTATACAACGTACATCCAACACTTACTTAACAAAATAATTAAATTTCTAAATCTATATAAATTATAAAAAATAATAAATAAAAATTATTTAAAGAAGACATAACTTAAAATAGATATATTAAAACAACGACTCCTTAAAACACTGAACCTCCAAACGTTGTGTCTTTCCTAATATTGTTGTCTTTCCAAAACTAAGCACTGAACTCTATTTATAGCAAATTAAATGCTTGCAATTTCTTGTCACCTCTATGTGGGACAAAATTGGCTTATTATTTCCAATGAGAGATTAACGAGTAGTGCATGCAAAAATACTTGCAATATAGATTTTGACTCCAAGCGATCATGTAGACTATTATATTATTCTTAATATAATGAATTACTTTAATCTACCTATCCAAGATGAGTTAATATATAATATCTACGTATACACAACCTATTTATACCTTACTTATTTTAATAGATATACATATACAAACTATTTCCATACCTATATAAATATATTTGTATATTTCATTTTATCATTATTAATTTTTATTTAAAATTTAAAATACCTTTTAATATCTCTTAACTATAATACCTCTCTTTTTTCTTTCCGGACTAGTGATACAAGTGAGATCTTCTCTTAATAACTCTTCCTGAAAATTAATTAGAAACACTTTATTTTCGAAAACTTCGTTAGCCTGAAGACTTGGTTAATGAATTTGACTTGAAAGTCTTTAAAATAAATAAAGTTTAAATAATTCTTTCAAAAAAAATTAATTAAAAAATTAACATAAAAGTTGGCTGCTTTTGGTTTTGGGATGTTACAATATCCAAATCAAAAGTAACAACTAGTCTCCACACAACCCACAACCTATCACTCTACTCTTGCCTAATCAAAATTTAAAGAAAAAAAAAGAAATAATATATATAAATAAAAATTAAATTTCTATAATATTTATAAATTCTTAGTTTCAAATTAAAATTTAAAAATTATTTTATTAAATCACTAAGTTATTTGAAAAATGTTAAAAATATTTATAAAAATAATTCCAAAAACAACTTGTACTTTGCGGGTTTTTATACTTTGCAACCTCAAGAGTTTATTTTTTTCAACCTGTATTATACGTTTTCTTTCACTTTGCAACTTCCGGCTATATTTTCCGGCTTGTATAGGCCATGTGCCTAGCACATGCTAAAAATACCAATAAGGTAAAAAAAAAAAAATTAAAAAGAAAAAAAAATAACATATAAAATATATATTTCTAAAAATTTAGAAAATTCATTAAAAGTAAAAAAAATAACATGACATATATTTTTTAAAATTCAGATAAATAATTTAATATAAAAAAAATTTGTTTCTTATTTTAAATTTCTAAAAATTTATTTAAAAATTTAAAAGTTATGTCAAAAATTCTAAATATTCAGAAAATTTAAAGAGTAAAATTCTAAAGATCAGAAAATTTAAAGGGAAATTCTAAAGATTATTCTAAAAATTTTAAAAATTCCTTTGAAATTCACAAAAAAAAAAAAAAGAAGTCAAAATTTGAAAATTATTTTATAAATTCCAAAAATTCGTTTAGAATCTATAAAAGTCCATAAAATTAGGATGTTCAAAAAATTTTAAAAATTAAAAAATTTAGGTAAGCAATTCAGCGAAAGCCCCCAGTTCTTGGACGAAAGATTTTTGCCCTAATGTCTTGAGCGAGAGATTAAAAAGAGAGATAAAAGAAATTGGGGAAACCTCATTTTTCTTCAGATTAGAGAGACAAAGATTGGTAAATTGGGAAAAACCACCACGTTCTTCATCTAGAACATTGAGTAAAAATTCAATCGCAATTCTATGAAATGGAAGAACAATAACGAATCAAAATCATAGAAAAGAAGATCATTAACTAATCCAAATGAGAGGGAAAACCCCATGTTCTTCTACGCATTCTTCGACACGAGCTTCACCTTCAATACAACAGGCTTATCAGCCGAAGCAATCCAACCGTGACTGGCAGAAATTGGGTCGCGCTTCTTGCGATTCTTCTTGAATTTGGATTTGGTTGATTGAGTGGGGGAAGGGGATTGGGGGAGCAGGGGATTCCCGCTGCTGGGGAGAGAGAGAATATTAAATTTTCAGAATTAAACTGTTAAAATTTTAGACTTTAAATGAATTTTCTAGAATATTTAGAAATATATATATTTATATGTTATTTTCTGTTTTCTTTTCTTTTAATTTTTTTTTAAATTTTTATTGGTGTCCACGTGTCACCACCTTATTAGTCTTTTTGACATGTGCTGGACACATGGCCTATACAAGCCAGAAAATATAGCTGGAGGTCGCAAAGTAAAAATAAAAAGTGTAATACATGTTCCAATCAGAAAAAGTAAATTCTTTAAGTTGCAAAGTGTGAAAACCCGTAAAGTACATGCTTTTTTTTGGAAATTAACCCAAATAAAAATATACATAACAATTTTAAATTATGAATTTTCTTAAAAGTCAAGTATAAATAATTAAAATTATCTCAAAAAAAATTATATATCTAAAATAATTTAAGATTTTTCCAAAAAGTTAATTAATATTATATAGATCTCTAAGAAGTTAACTTTCAGTTTTAAGAAATTGATTTGTTTTATTTTATTTTTCTCTTCTATAATACTGCATTTTTTCTAAAATATTAAACTTTTTTTATACCCTAAAAGAATTATTTTTATAAAACTATAATATTGGTAAAAATAAAGTTTATTTTCAATTGATTTACAAAATCTAATGATTATATAAAAAAAATAAATTATATTGAAAATCGAAATCATTAAAAAAATATTTAAAAACCCTGATAAACTCAAATTTTATTTGCTCCCCATTTCTTATCATTCTGCTAATTTAATCTTCCCATTACCATTTTCTTGTGGAATTTGGTGCAGTTGATGAACCAGAACATTTAAGGTTCGTACTTGTTTTCATATCTTTCTTTTAAACTTGGCATTCCCCTGTCTGATCTGCTTATGAGACACTATTCAGAAGATGCAAGAACTTTTGGAATTCCCCTGTCAACTCAGCTTCTTTTCTGATATCTTTTCTTGTGGGTTTGGCTTTTGGATGGGTATGATTTATAATGAAATAAAGATTGATAGAAAATCATAATGATAGAGGCGGTTGGTAATCCACCTTTCAACAGTGTTTGAATATTCAGAGGAATACCTATGAATGATCCCCAAAAAGAATCCGTGAGCTAGGTGCAAATTCCCTCTCCTTTGCTGCTTCTTCCACGTGCCTACAAAACAGAGTCGGGGGGTGCCCCGGCGAAAACCCTCCGCCGCTCAAGTCAGTGCTCTGCTCGAAGATTGATATTCAAGCAAGAAGAATAGTGACTTAAGAGTGTGTAACCTTTTTGAAGATGAATGAACTCCCTATTTATACTTACTGTTTACTAGGGCAAAGGGCCAAAATGTCATTTTGGGTTGCCCAATAAAATCGTGCCAACTGTCCCTCTGTACCCGGCGGCGGTGTCAGAGGGTATAGTACTTTTTTTCCAGTACGACCTACAGTTGTCTGTACCTTTAGCTCCAGTTGTCTATACTTGTTGTCGGAGTTTGGGGAGCGCATATCTTGGTCCCTAAGTAACCAATGCAGGCCTCTCCATTAACAGGGCTCCGGTCCTGCTCCAGCGCTTCTCACTGGTGCACCAGGAGGGTCACATTGAACCCTCCCGTTCAGGGCCAATGACCCAACTGAGGAGTCAGAAGAGCTGAATCCCTTCCGTCAGAGCTGGTACCAACAATAGTCACGCCATGACACCTCAACCCTGCAGGGTTGAACCATAACGGGTCGGGACATTAGACTCATCCCTGCAGGGGTGACACAGCTCTGTCGTGCTCCCGAGGCACCAGAGCTGGTGGGATCTCAAGTCCTTAGGTCAAGGGCACTGTCTTTGACCCGTATCCTCAGTGGCCAGATTCCCGTGCAAGGGTGAAGTATATTTCTCCCCTATCAACTCCTCCCCCCTACTCTGGATAGTTTAGGAGCAAACTAATTCAGAGTAAGTCTTTCCTCAGCTCTGGAGAAGAGACACTTGACTGAGGAGATATGGCTCCATTCCTTTACCAATTTTTCCCGCCCATAATTTTTCAAATTTGTGATGGGGTGATCTCAGCAGTCCACGTGTCCTGCCCTTTGGGCTTCCGCTGATCGTTACCCGTACACGTGTCGAGCTCTGGCATAGTCGGTTACTTTTTAGGTTTTACCCCTTCTATAAATACCCCCATTTGCTTCACTTTACAAACTTTTACCCTCCTTTACTGTTTACTTCCGGCGATCTTCAAGTGCTTTCAGAGATTTCCGGCGATCTTCAAGCTACTCCTTCTTTCGATCTTTGTTTTTCTTCAAAACTATCCAGGTACTCTCTCTCTCTCCCTGGATTTTGCGTTTATTCTTCATACCCTAGTCTTTTTCCTGGAATTTTCTTTTTGAAAACACATGTCTTCATCCAAATCTTCACCCACCTCTGAGGATTCTTCCTCTCGTATTCATTCAGAGCAGGAGTCTGCTGAGCGGTCCTCTACTTCTACTTCTGGCTCTTCTAATAGTGAAACAACCCTTTCTGCACCGCTGTGGGGAGGGTTAGGTCAAAGCTCCTCCCTCCTGCAACCTTCCAGAGCTGAAACGAGCTCCCATGTCTTAGTCCCATATACCACCGTAGATAGCCCCTCCTCCAGCTCTGATACTGAAGGGGGGATTCCCCTTCGCCGTAGTAGGCATATAAATAATGTTCCTGCCGCGCAGAGACAAGATTAGGACTTAGTGACTAGGGCCTCCACCTTCTCTGAGGAGGATATGACTTTCCTTAGGGACCACCATGCCCTGCACCGCCAATTTCTCTTTGACATCCCCGGTCCTGATGAGTGACCAAACTGGCTTTCTCCTCCCTCCATGGCTCTCTGGAGAGCTCACATAGATGCAGGGCCGAGATTCCCTGTTCACTCCTACATTGTCGGGGTGTGCAACCGCCTTAGGATCCCTGTTTGCCAAATCAACCCTTCATCTCTGAGAATTCTGATATCCTTTTACATTTTGATGAGGGCTAACGGAGGTCAGTGTACCCCTGAATACTTCCTGGCTTGTCATGATTTCAAAAAATGGGGTGGTGGTTTCTTCTACTTCAGCTCTAGACCTAGTGGCCCTGCACATTTTGTAGGAAAATCCTCCAGCTGTGACGGGAATTGGAAACCCCGTTGGGCTGTAGTTACCCCTCGCCTTGCAGGCTGGCCCTTCCCCTGCGAATGGGTAAACTCTGCACCTCGCTACTCTCGTCCCTCCATCACCTGCATCTCTGAGTAGGACAGGGAAGTCATGAGAAAGTTGAACTCTCACGTCAGGAGGAAAAGATCTCACTTCCCCGTAATATCCTTCCTTAGAGATGATGCAGTGCTAGCAAAGTATGGCTTCTTGGCGAATGAGGATAAACCCGTTACAGCCCCTGGTAATTATCAGCTCTGAGCATTCCCAGCTATGTTCCCGTGTTATCTTCTAAATAATTATTTTCTGTGCGCAGATATGGATTTCAACTTTCTGTTGGCTGAAGACGAGGGGGCTGCGATTCATGATCAACCCTCTGGAGGAACGGAGGATGATACATCTGATGCTCTCCAGATTATAGAGCAGGATCCAACTCTGCCCTCTGCAATTCTGACCCCCACTCCTGCCCGCTCTGGACAGAAAGGCACTGCTAAGGGCAAGAGTGTTAGTTCCTCCACCGCGGCAGCGACTCAGGCACCCTCCAAGGATAAGGGGAAGAGACCAGCCCCTTCCAGTGCCGAGCTCCCTCCTTCCAAGAAGTCCAAACAGGGCAAGTCTGGCAGCTCTGATAAGGCCGCGGATAAGCATCGTGGCAAAGGCAGGGGAGACGTTCGCAGAGCTGCGAACGACTATTACACCCTGAATCTACCCAAAGGGTTCCTAGCACTCTCCAAGGCTCAGTGCACTACCTTCTTGAAGGAGATCCCCACGGTGGAGGACAATGCGACCATGAGCGCTGACAGCGACGAGCGCAATGACGAGATCATGGATCAGCACCTCGTCCAGGTGTTTAAGAGCTTTGGACTCCTACTTATTCATATGTCTCTTATCTTTTATGAAATATTCACCTCCCTCTTGTTAATGTAGTTCCTGGCCTACTATGGCCGTCACAGAAGCCGCACAAGCTCCTCAGCGGTGAAGGACCTCAGAGCTGATTTCGACAAGTCTCAGGAGCAATTGACCAAGCTCACGGAAGACTACTCAGTGCTGAAGCTTGATCAGACAGAGCTGCAGAGACACAACATCGTTCTCACTACTGAGAACGAGAAACTGAAAACCGAGCTCGCCGCTGCAGAGGCCAATCACCGAGAGGCCTTAAGAGATCTGAGGGAGAGAGAAGCCGAAGCTTTGTCTCAAGGCAGAGCTGAGGGGATCGAGCAGTGCCGTCGGCACCTACTTACCAGTGAGCTGGGCCAATCCTTTTTGAAGGAGCTGCAACAGAAGCTCATTGAAGACTATCGGAACAGCTCTGCTTATATCCGCGATATGGCTCCCTTCCTGAGGGGTTTCATCCGTGCGGGATTCAATGCCGCTGCTGCTGACGCCCAAACCAAGGGCTTTGAAGGGGAGCTACCTTTTGACTTGTCAAAGATCACCCCAACACTGCAGCTCCCAGTCAGCTTCAAAGGTGATCCCTCTCAACCGCCTACCGCTCCCTGGTGGATCCCTGCCATCCGCGCCGCTGCATCCATTGTGACTGCCGAGGATGTAGAGCCGGCAGCGTTGAGGGAGGCAAAGGAACCTTTCGTTGACCTCTCCAGTGCACTGGAAGATGCCTCCGTTCCCCCTGCACCGCCGACGACGGGACCATCTTCTTCGACTGTCCCAGTGCCGGCATCAGGCGCTGGTCAGCGCAGGGGTGATGCAGAGGAGGAAGACTCAGAAGCTGAGGATTCGCCCTGAATGCCTTAGTATATTTTTCCTCATTTTGTAATAGATCAGGGCTTGGAATTTTTGTAAATCTTCTTATATCTTAATGAAATCAACTTTCTTTCTTTTGCAATGCCTTCACACACACATTTTTTTTTTTTTTTTTTAAACCTGGACTTCATTCCAGAGCTGATGCGTGCCGAAACGCGCAGCGTTCTCCCCCCTGAGTTCGCTTCAGGGCATCTGAAGGGAAATCGTTCCAGATCTAATGTGCGCCGAAACGCGCAACGTTCTCCCCCTTGAGGGCTCAGCTCTGGGGTCAAATGCGAGGTTCTTTCTCAAACCCTCGGCTTGCATCATTTTGAGCTAGGGCTGAGACACCCCCATGCCCTGAGGACTCAGCTCTGGGGCCAAGGGCGAGGTTCTTTCTCGAACCCTCGGCTTGCATCATTTTGAGCCAGGGCTGGGACAGCCCCATGCCCTGAGGACTCAGCTCTGGGGCCAAGGGCGAGGTTCTTTCTCGAACCCTTGGCTTGCATCATTTTGAGCCAGGGCTGGGACAGACCCATGCCCTGAGGACTCAGCTCTGGGGCCAAGGGCGAGGTTCTTTCTCAAACCCTCGGCTTGTATCATTTTGAGCCAGGGCTTAGACACCCCCATGCCCTGAGGACTCAGCTCTGGGGCCAAGGGCGAGGCTCTTTCTCAAACCCTCGGCTTGCATCATTTTGAGCCAGGGCTGGGACACCCCCATGCCCTGAGGACTCAGCTCTGGGGCCAAGGGCGAGGTTCTTTCTCAAACCCTCGGCTTGCATCATTTTGAGCCAGGGCTGGGACACCCCCATGCCCTGAGGACTCATCTCTTGTGGGGCGCTCGTTGAGCCAATGCCCCTTAAGGTTATTTTCCTTTTCAAGTAACACATTCATGACTTTCCACTGGTGGAGAGGCCCTGATAATTTGGACCCTCCTCTTTCATTAAACCGAGAAGATTTTACAACTTTGGTTTCTCATCCTTAATTAAAAACATTAAAACATCATGCCTTCAACTATACATAGTACTTTTTTAGGTTACTCACGTTACAGGGCCTCAGCACCGGCCTCCCTTCTTCGTTCTGCAGCTCATAAGCTCCACCTCCTAACACTTTGGCAATGATAAATGGGCCCTCCCAATTAGGCTCCAGCTTCCCTGTTGCCTTGAGAGCATCCGCCCTCCTCAGCACGAGGTCCCCCACTTCGAACCTTCTGGGCTTCACTCTCTTATTGTAAGCGGCACATATTTGCCCCTTGTATTTATCAGCTCCGATCCTGGCCTTCTCTCTCACCTCCTCCAGCATGTCCAGGTTTTCTCTCATTAGAACCTCATTCTGGACTTCGTCATAATTTGTTATGCGGTGCGTTTCTATCCCCACCTCTGCCGGGATCACTGCTGACGCTCCATAGACTAAGTTGAAGGGAGTTTCTCCTGTAGCGGTTTTAGGGCCTGTTCGATAAGACCATAAGATAGAATCCAGCTCCTCGGCCCACTTTCCACCGGCCTTCTCCAGTCGAATCCTTATGCCCTCTAACAGTGTACGGTTTGTGACTTCCACTTGCCCATTTGCTTGAGGATGGGCCACTGACGTGAAGCGCTGTCTAATCTTCATTTCTTTGCACCAACTCTGCACCTTCGATCCACAGAACTGGGTTCCGTTGTCCGATACAAGGATTCTCGGGATGCCATACCTGCAGCATATATTTTTCCACAAGAACCTTAAGATATTATCCTCTTCAATTTTGGCCACTGCCTCAGCCTCCACCCATTTTTTGAAGTAATCCACTGCAACTATCAAAAACACCTTCTTCCCTGGAGCAGCAGTAAATTTTCCAACTATGTCTATCCCCCATTTATCAAAAGGGCACGGAGAATACATAACCCCCATTTCTTCCGCCGGTGTGTGAATCAGTGGTCCATGCCTTTTGCACTTGTCACACCTTCGAATCAGCTCCTCTGCGTCGTGGACCATGGTGGGCCAATAATATCCAGCTCTGGTGACCCTTCTCACAATATCCCGTGGGCCGGTGTGGCTGCCAGCGCAGCCCTCATGGAGCTCACGGAGGACGTAATTCCCTTCTTCTCTGGACAAGCACCTTGCATGCGGCTGAGCGAACAACCTTTTGTACAATTGATCACCTATGAGACAGTACCTAGCATACGCCGAGCTTCGTGGTCCTCCCATCTCATTTCTCCCAGTCCTGAGGTAACGCACGATGGGTGTTCTCCAATCATCCTGCTCCTCCACGGCAGCCACGTTCATCTCTAGTGTCCCTCTCTCTAGTGTGACAAGGGTGATCTCGCCCTTTGCCCCCTCACTCATCGCTCCCGCCATCTTGGCCAGCGCATCCGCTTTGCTGTTTTCCTCCCTTGGGATTTGCACAATGTTCAGCTCTGTGAACTAATTTATTTAGATGAAATTTTATATTCAAGGGATACGAACACTACAATATCACTCAACACTAAATCTGACAATATCGCTCCTCTTAACTTGTCTTTAATATGTACTTCTTTTGTTCCCGAATAAACTTACACTCCTAAGGGTGCATACATATTAAGAAGAGTTGTTTTTTGCTTTTCTGTTGACTTTTTAAAGGTTGATTGAGGGTGAAGATTGATGTGGAGATGAGAAAATTGCACTTTGGTACCATAGGACACGGGGCTACATTTTGGTCCCCGCCCTGGTAGAAGTGACCCCAAAAAGAAGTTTAGTTGCACTTTGGGTCCTATCGTCACGAATTTTTGGTCCCACACGAATTTGCACTTTTGATCTCACTTGCATCTTGGTATTCTTCCCCCTCCAGCAGGAGATTTTCTTATATGAAACTAAATATTTTCACCAAATGCCATCGCACCATCTGATGTTGTTGCCTCTTCTTCACCTCTCATAAGCCTCGATCCGTTCTCACTAACTTTGGGGTTTAGGGTTTAGGGTTTAGGGTTTAGTTTAGTTTAGTTTAGTTCAGATTCAGTTTAGTTTAGTTTCAGTTTAGTTTAGTTTAGTTTAGTTTAGTTTAGTTTAGGGTTCAGTTTAGTTTAGTTTAGTTTAGTTTAGTTTAGTTTAGTTTTAGTTTAGTTTAGTTTAGTTTAGTTTAGTTTAGTTTAGTTTAGTGCGGTCAAGGCCAAAAGTGAGGGCAAGGGCCCCATCAACAACAAGGACCTTTCGGAGACCTCGTCTTGACGCCTTCTCTATCGAAACTCATTTGTGCTCTCTTGGTTTTACTAAGGGAATAAGACAGTTGTTGATTTGTGCGAATTAAGAAAATCTAATACTGTAATTGTGTTCTCTTGGTTTTAACGAGCGAATAAGACAGTTGTTGATTTGTGCGAATTAAGAAAATCGACATTGAGATTGGAGAAATTTACCTTTGTAACAATACAAATGCTCAATTAGTATTAGATTCATCTTCAGCATCTTATATGCATAAGTTGAGATAAAACCGGAGCCATCAACACAGGAGATTAAGCTCACCTTGAGTCTTTATGTTCTTGGCTTCAACTCCTTGCTAATACAAGATAGTTTCTACTCCTCTTCAGTCAACCTAGTCAAAATCTGATGAAGATGCAAAAGCCCAAGGGTATCAATCAGCTTGGCTTTTCCAGGAAGCACTCCTTCCATCCTCACAATACCCATTGTCGTCCATGCCCCACCTTCCCTGTCACCAATGGTGTGATAAAAATAAAAATCCAACAATAATTTCTGCACGCTCGGATCCTTCACCTTCCGATAGTGCCTCAAACTGTGACACCTGGAGCAAACAAGAGGCTTCTGGCTCCCCTGGTTTCCAACATTATTCTCAGACATTTTATCAAACACCAAATCTTCAGTTCCAAGATTCTCACATCTTTCAACATTCATGATCTCTTACCAAAAACCATGACGGTGTAATCAACTTGAGTAACTTTCTAAAGGATGGATAAGTTAAACTACCCAAAAATCAACAAACAAGAAGTACATTGTTACAACAAAACAAAAATTCAATAAATTCTGCTATTGTCAATTGAAGGTGTATCTCATATATTTGAAATACTAGCATTATGAAAATGGCAGTGATCTTTTTAACTTAAATCAAGTTCGTATTGCTTCCATAACCATTAAAGAAAACTGAACACGTGATGTGAAATCTATAATAATTTTGTTCAATCTAATGACTCTTCACCTGAATTATTGACCCATCCGGGGGGCTCATCCTCTTCCAGGTTAAAAGCGTAGTCCATACCATCGATTATTAGGATAATTTTGTGGCTATATTAGTGAATTAAGGTTCTTCGCAGACTTGATTTGGAGGTTTTATTTTTGAAATGGGGAAAGACACATTATTTCCAGTGTTATTTTCTGTTTTTTCTTTTTTTTTTTTTGGGGTGGGGGGAGGGGGGGTTGGTTTATGATGTCATTAAACAGTCACGTGAGTGACTCGTGTTAAAAAACGTTAGTTGTTGACAGTATGAGACTAAAATTGTTAGTGCATGGGACTAATCTTGCAATGAAAAACGAATTTGGGACCAAAAGTGCAATTAAAATTTTTTAGGGTCACTTCTGTCAGGGTTGGGACCAAAATAAAATAGCCTCGTGTCCTATGGGACCAAAAATGTAATTTTCTCAGGTGGAGATTTTAAGGGTAAAGATTATGTTATAACTTTCTTTTTTAAGAATGTGCAAATTTAATTGGAAAGTACCAAAAAAGAAAGTGTAAGTTCATTTGAGACGGAGGGACTATTTTAGTTGCTAAGTGAAAAATGATGATCAAGCAGTCTTCCTTTTTCTTCTATACTCGCTTCACATTTGAGCACGAATTCCCTAGAGCAATTCACAGGCAATCAACTACACATAATGTCAAAGCAAGAATTGTAACTGTTGTTGGAAAATGGCCTTTTGGGTGATTTGATTTTGGGCAAATTTAAAGTGGGACTTAGTATCAAAAACTTGAAGTTTGACATGGTATCGTGTTCTCCTACATATGAGGTTTGAGTATCATTTGTCCAATTTGGTGGTTGGAGGAATGTGAAATTGAAGCATAAAATTGAAGTGTTGAAGTAAAGTGTGGGATGATATCCCACATTAGAAATATGCAGAAAAGTTTGCTAATATATATATATATATATATATATATATATATATATATATATATATATATATAATTTTATTGCTAAGGAATGTAAGAATGTGTAGTAAATAAATTCTCTTCTGCACATGTTGATGCGTCGGGTTCAAATCATGGGCTCGTCAATAGACATTTTCACTCAATAAATAATATGTATATTCTATATGCTTTAAATATACCTATTACTATCTTCCTTTGGAAAAAAAAAAAAAAAAAAAAAAAAAAAAAAAAAAACTCTATATGCCTATTAAATAATATATACGAAGTAAATTAATAAATTAAATATGGCAAAAATTTGGTGTATAGACACCTTACAGTACACCTGGATCGTGCGACCCGCCTACCAACTCGAGGGTCGCGATCCTTAATTTTTTTTATTAGAAAGAGTTTACTATAAATAAATTAACGCACGTCTTTAATTTGAACCATTAGGTGGTGGTAGCTTGATGGTTTGACACGCTCCCTTCATAATGAAAGGCAGTAAGTTTAAATCTTGCATAAACAATTTTTTTGTTAGTTTTTTTTTTTTATATTATAAATATATTCGAATCTCGCACCAACAATTTTTGTTATACTCTTTTTTTCTTTATCATAACAATATCAATGTCCCATTTTTAACCATCAGGTGATGGTAGCCTAGTGGGGTAGTACTCTCAGTTCATAGTGCAAGGTGAATGTCGCAACCTACAATGTTTGTGTTATTTTTTATTTTTATTAATTAAATATCTTATTTATATATTATTTTATATGAATAATTTATAATAATTAATTAAATATTGCTATGAATTAATAATGAAAAATAGTTAATAATTAATTATAGTTTTATTTTTTTATTATATTAATTTGTTTCAAATGTTAATTAATTTAGTGCATCAAGTTGTTCGCAAGGGCCAACTTGATCCTCTTCCCCAGGGATCTCAGATGAGGGGCCCTGGGAGAGCCGTCGACTACAACTACCGTCCATGTATGATCCATACTAGATCTGACCAACTGCCCATCCTACCTCCTCTACATTCTTGACAGCCCATCTTTGTCTCAGTAGAGTCTTTCAGTGGCATGTTTCGGTCCTCTTCCCCATTACTTAGAAAAAGTGAGCCACCGGTTCAGGTACAAGATATTATCATTACTGCCTGGACAATTAGACATCCAACCCGTAATCGCAACGACCCAATTGCAAGAACGGAGCTCTACCAACTGAGCTATATCCCCCCGAGCCAAGTGGAGTATGCATGAAATAAAAATAAATGAATAATTAATTTTAGTTTTACTTTTTTATTGTTGAATTCTTTATTTTTTTTAATGGCTTAACTTTTTTATTTTATTTATTATATTTATTTGCTTTAAATAATAATTAATTCAATAATGAAAAATAAATTAATAATAAAAAATAAAATAATAATTAAATATAGTTTTGATTTTTTATCATTTATTAATTTTTTTAATTTCTTCATTTTTCAATTTTATTTATTATATTTATTTTTTCAAATATCAATTCCAATATAGTATAACTTGCTTAACCAAAAGTATAATTTGTTTACCTAAACAGTATAGTTTGTAATTCTTTGGTTTTTTTCCTTTTTTTGAGGCGGATTCAATATATTATAACTTGCTTTATCAAAAATGTTAAAAAAAATATTGAAACAGTATAATTTATTTTACCAAAATTACGATTTTTTTACCCAAACAGTACTACCTCCGTCCCGCTCAGATTTGCACGTAGGGACGGGCACGGAGGTTAAGAAAAAGCTGTTTTTTGCTTTTTGGTTGACTTTTTGAAAGGTGGAGATTGAAAATGGAGATTTTGAGGATGGAGATTATTTGAGAAATTTCCTTTTTAAGAGTGTGCAAATCTGAGTGGGACGGACCGAAAAGGAAAGTGTGCAAATCTGAGCGGGACGGAAGGAGTATAACATGTAATTTTTTAAAGTTTTATTTCTTTTTTTTTTTCTTTTGCTTTTCTTGATGACAAATGTGATATAGTATAACTTGTTTAACCGAAAAAGTATAATTTTTTTACCTAAATAGTATAACTTGTTTTACTAAAAATTACGATTTGTTTGCCCAAGCAATATAACTTGTAATTTTTTGAAGTTTTGTTTTTCTTTTCCTTTTTGTTGTGGGGGATCCAATATAGTATAACTTGTTTGACCAAAAAATACAATTTATTAACGGAATTGTATAATTTTTAATTCTTTGATTTTTATTTTCATTTTCTTTTTGTTGTTGCGGATTCTATATAGTATAACTTGTTTACCGAAAAGTATAATTTATTTATCAGAATAGTAGAATTCATATTACCGTAAACTATGATGTGTTTATCCAAACAATATAACTTGTAAATCAAAAGAAAAAATACAACAAAAAGAGAAACGAAAGAAATATTTAAAAAATCCAATTAAAATAAATTATAAATTTTTATTTTATTATTAAATTAAAAAATTGTTATTTACTAGTTGTCACTGTTGATTTTATAAATTAATATATACATAAAATAATTAATATAATATAAACATAAAAAATGTATATAAATAAAATAAAACAAAAGAAATAATTAAAAAATAAATTAATAAATTTATTTTTATTATTAAATAAAAATTATTTACTAATGTTATATTAATTTTATAAATTAATATATAAAGAAAATAATTAATAAAATATAAATATATAAAAATTGGTAAATCAAAAGAAAAATAAAACAAAAATTGAAACAAAAGAAATAATAAAAAATTGAAATTAAAAATCACTATTCAATTAACTAATATTAATATACTCGTTATAAAAAAAATTAACATATATTACAATAAATTATTATTATACTTTGTTATTAAACTAATTACTTTTATTAATTTCTATAAATTAATATGTAAATACGATAAGTAATTAAATGAAAATAAATAGGAAAACATTACAAAGATGTCAATAGGGTTCAAACCTGAGAGAAAAAAGGGATGGAACAATTTGAACTTTCCTAACTGATGGAACAATTTGCTACTTTATATATTAGGCGGGGCTTTTCTACAACACATTGAAAGTGAGAAAAAAGGAAATATGAACACGTTTCGGATACAGAACTTTAACCTTCGGAGGCCTTTCCCATCAAGGAGTGCACCACTTAATCAACAACCCCATTTGTTGTTTATTAGTCTGTTTTAGTTATATACTATTTGGCAGTGAGAAAATAAAAGTAAATACTTTATAGTCTGTGTTGGTCGGCACAAATTTTTTAAAAAGTAGACTTACGTGTCCTTTTTAAGTTCTTATTTAAAAGAGGGGACTGTACAAAAAAGGTTTATGTGCACCAAGTACATATGGGACTTACTCATTGTGTGGGTTTATTTAAGGCTGAGAAGTGTTGAGCCAAACTTAACTATTTATTGGGATTTGGTCCACCCTTTAAATATTTGTTTTACATTTAACTGAGAGGTGTACCATATTTTTTACCTAACCAAACCACGCACTACATATCTTGATGTACATGATCTAGATCACCAAGAAGATATTCTCAATGAAAAGTTACTTAAAAAATGTGTCGATACATTTACTTTCAATACAAAACAAGAAATCTAAAAAGAAACAAAAAGGACTCAAGGACGAAAAAAAATAGTATGACGAATACAATTAGGGAATATTTAGACGGGCTTGGAACTAAAACTAATTTTCCTTCCATAATTTTTGGCCCGTTGGTTATTTTCGTCCAATTTTTTTTGGTTTTCTAATTTCGACTCATAATTAGTGAAATTGCTCGTATTTGGATCTATTTTCATCGTAAATGAACAAATCGACAAAAAAACACGTCATTGTTACGTATACTTTTTCGACCGATCTCCTCATTGCATAAATTGGTCCAAATGCAAGCAATTTCCTTAATTATGATACAAAATTAAAAAGGAAATCAATTTTTAAATAAAAATCGAATGAGCAAAAAGTTATGCGATGAAAAATAAATATAGCCTAGCTGGCTTGTCTCTAGAGGTGGCAATTGGAGTGGCCCAATTTAAACGGGCCAATACCATATACTGGGCTGACCTGAAATGTCAACGGGCCAAGAATTATTGAGTGCGGCCCAATTTATTCCTCTTTAATATATTAAGATTTTCGGACAATTCGAAACCCATCAAATTTCAGTCCATCGAGTCCATCTTCTTAGAACCGATGGTATTTCAGGCCTACATTTATATGATCTAATCTATCTAATAGGTCGAATGAGGTAAGCCGCCTCATTAGACAGGACCGGATTTACTAGCCCAACTGAATGGGGTAGTTCATCCTTACAATTAGTTTTTTATTCCAACTAATGTACTGATGTGCCTATATAGGATAAACCAATTTATTCAACCTATATAATACCCATCATGCTCTAATAGTGTGTTTGTTTAAGGTTGGGGAATGTTGAGCCAAACTTGACTGAGAGAGTTAATGAGTGTGCCTTATTGAGATTTGGTCCCCTAAATCTACTGAGGGAAACCATAAGCAAACACACCCTAAATCTACATTCCTATCCAAAAACATCTCATAATAGCGTGTATAGATAGCATTACTGAGTCTCCTCAAAATAAAAAATATATTACTCGCCGCCAGCATGTCGGTAGAGCAGAGGGATAGAAGGAGGAGAGGTTCTATAAACATTCTGCCACTACAAAAAAAATGCTATTTAGCGACGGAAAAATCCGTCGGTAAACAAGCAAATTCCGTCGCTAAAAATTTTTGGCGACGGATTACCGACGGAACACATTCCGTCGGCAAATTGCTGGTCGCTAAATTTTAGCGACGGAATTTTCATCCATCGCCAATTATAGCGACGGATATGTTCGTCGCTAAAGGCAAATTTCTGTCGGTAATGTGTGGCCAAAATTGGTCAAATTTTTAAAAATTTGCCGACGGAATTTTATATTTTGCGACGAATAATTCCATCACTAATTAGCGACGGAAATTTCGTAGTTAATGCCCGACGGAACTATTCCGACGGCAATTGGTGACGAAAATTTCGTCGGTAAATTGTTTATAAATTATGAATTATAATCAATTTAGCGACGGAATTTCCGTCACTAATTCCTAGTTCGGTGACAAAATTGTATATTTGTAAAAATAGTTGTATTATATATTAATAGTTTTTTCACCTTGCTTCACCTACACAAGAAAAACCTAAATTTTTGCACCAAAAATAATTTTTCCATCAAAACAAATCCACACTAAAATTGAAAAATAACATACATTATCCAAATTCAAATTGAAGTTCCAGACTCGATTAACTAAACTAACTCTTATAATCTATAATCTATTCAAAATCGTGCATTTATTTCTTTATTTATTTAGTACATGAGTTCTTTTTTCGTTAAAGCACTTTTATGATGTTCACATTATTTAAAAATATGAGTGAAATAAAAATATAACCAAAATCCATCCAAGAAATGAAAAGAGAGAAAAGGTACATAGATCATTAATTTAATTTCTATGAACTAATTAATATTCTGTTTGCATTATCAGTTATTAGAGTTGACAATTCGAGGGTCTAGTCTGGTCCAACCCATCCCGTCGGACCAACATCATATATCGAGCCGTATCGGGTCAAAATTCATCAAGTCAAAAATTAATTAGTGAGCGAAGTCCGACCCATTCTCCTAGAATATATTATGATTTTTTATCTGGCATTTCGAGCTTTTAGCACGCCGGGTCTTCAAGGTATGATGATACTACGTACGGGTTAAGATTTTTATGTACAATCCTTCTAAAATGGCGGGATGAGGCGGCATATTGGTCTGGACCAATTTCGCCACCTCTATCAATTACCAATATACAGGTTTCATGGTGATAATTATGATTACTAATAAAAAAGGCAAAAACTTATATGAGACAGTCACACGGCCGTCACACGGTGTGACGGGAAAAAAATATTACTTTTTGTGGTAAAAGTATCACATTTATCTGTAAAAGTATAACTTTTTTCGAACAAAAAAAAAAAATCACTTTTTGTAGCAAAAGTATCACATTTATCTGTAAAAGTATCAATGTAGTAAAAATATCACTTTTATCTGTAAAAGTATCACTTTTTCCTGTAAAAGTATCAATTTTTTATGTAAAAGTATGTTCCGTCACACATGTGACCGTCACACACAAGACTCACACAATGAAAAAGTATGTATATATAAGTAATTAAAATTGATTCATAATCGATTGGTAATATTTTTTTTGTATTTGCTAGTAATCCCAAATCAATTAATTAAGTTAATTAGTAGACTACCCACAGATGTAAAATTCGTTGGTATTAATTTATTTAACAACTGAATATGAAGTGGTTAGAAAATACCAACAAATTTTACATTTGTTGGCAATTATCAACCGAATTTGTAGTTAGTAGATGAGAAATCATTCCCCGTAACAAATATTATTAATGACTTACATCGGTTGGTAAATTTCATTGATAATTTGTTGGTAAGTAGTTACTAAGTTTAGCGCAAAAAAGTTACGCCAAATTTAGCAACAAATTTCTTTAGTTAATAAAATCTTGTTGTTAATCTGTCAGTAGATCTGTCACAAAGTCTAATAGACATATCTCGTTTCTAATCCGTTGTTATTCTGTTTCTAATTACTAACGAATTCCATTTGTTGGTAAAATCTGTTGGTAAATTGCAGTTTTCTTGTAGTGATTCTAGATAAACACACCTAAATAAAAAGAGAACAAAAAAATTTAAATCAAAAGTGATCAACGAATCCAAGAAGACGAACAAAAAATCCAAACGAAAAAGTTTTGATCCAACTAACACAATCTAGTAAATCTAGTCCTCATCCAAATCATCAGCATCCATATCCTCATCTTCATTATGCGTGTCATCATTCTTATCTTCAGCATCCATGGTATCATCCTCATCATCAACATCGGCGTTGTCATCCTCATCATTCAAGTTCATCTATATAAGATTTCATGGACGACTTGAATATGTTTTTCTAAATATCTTCAATAAAAAAAGATATAGAGCAACTAATAAGATATAAAAATAAGGTTTTGGAGCTTATAAGCTACAACAAAAATATGTACATTTAGATCATTTTATTTTCTTAAAATCTTATAAGACACGCTCAGATTACACACGCAACATGCACATATTCCTTCACACACACTTCATACAATTTGCTCCAAACACACTAGGCACACCACACAAATGATGAAGAAAGTGATGAAAATAGACATTAGCAGCTTAAATAGACATGAGTTCTGCTAAATATATAAGTTGTTGAAAAACACTAATTTTTGGTACAGCCTTTGCTTCTATTAAGGAAAGAGAAATGTCAAAACTATTCTTATAGAAAAAGATATGCCTAAGTCCCAACTAATCCTTCCTTTAAATACTAAAGCCTGTATTAGTTAACCTCATATGATCAAGGTCTCCTTTTCTCCATAAGTTCCCTATTTGTGCTGGTTAAAACTATCAATTCCTATCCAGTTCTATGGAAAAGCAAGATCTAAAAGGATATGTAGACCTAAAATAAAAGAAGTAAAATAACATAGATATGAAAAATCATAGAGCACCAACATTGACAGAACCTTGTAGCACAAACAGATCATACACATACCATTGTAACACAAAAGTCCAAAGTTTAAAATTATAGCACAATATATCCAATATACGTTCTATCACATATTTTTAAACCATTTTCAGTCAACAACTGTTCGAATGAAGATGTAGAGAAAGTATTAATAAACCTGATGTGTCTTGTGTGTCCAAATCATGAACTTGATTTATTTATATTGGGCTAGTTTTTATTATGAATAGGTCAAAAGCTTTCCCACAGTCCATGACTCCATTTTCTTACTTAGCTAGAGTAGGATAAAGCCCGATGACGTTGTTTTATGAACTATAAAACTCTTACTAAAGCCATTACTTACATAAAAATAGTCTAGGCTTATGCTGATTTTTCTCTAGAAGTTTAGTAATATGTGATACGATACCAAGAATTAAGACAATCTATTAATACATACCTTAGTGCACTCGCATTCCATCAGTACCCCATCCCAGTCAGCTTACCGACTTTGATACAAGCTCTAACAAGAGATTCGATGTTTGTAACACTCAATTTTCTATATGCCCGTAATAGCGTGATATTCAGAAACTGTAAAAAGGGTGCAAAGATTTCCAGCACAGATTCATCATCTCCTACATCTTGTATCGAAAGTTCATAAACACTTGGAGAGTTGACATTCAGACGATTGAATCCCCTGACATTTACGTAGATACAAATTCGCAAAACAGGACATCCTGATAATAGTTTTTCAATTGCACTGTCATCCAACTCCACCTAATAAAAGCGTAAATCAGTCAAAGATGGCCACTCTACCACCAGGAAAGAAAGCAATAGGAGGTAAATGGGTGTATAAAGTAAAGCTACATCCAGATGGATCAGTTGAAAGGTATAAGGCAAGACTGGTTGCCAAGGGGTATAACCAGGTGTCTGGAGAGGACTATGAAGAGAGTTTTTCACCTATGGCAAAAACAGTGATTGTTAGATACTTGATAGCCTTAGCAACTATGAAGAACTAGACTCTACATCACGTAGATATCAACAATGCCTTCTTGCATGGATATCTAGACAAGGACGTATATCTGATGCCACTAGATGGATATACCAAAGCTGCATTTGATCAGGTATGCAAGCTTAAGAAAAGCCTGTATAGATTAAAACAGGCATTAGGGCAATGGAACATTGATTTTTTGTACAAAACTCATTCGGTTTGACTTTGAACAATCTCCTCATGATCATTGTTTGTTCACAATAGCCAAGGGAAACAATTTTATGGATGTTCTAGTGCATGTTGATGATGTCCTCATAAATAGAAGTATCACTGATCTTATTATTGCCTTGAAACAGTTCTTGGATGCATGAAACATTTACTATAAAGGATTTAGGAGAAGCAACTTATTCCTTGAGATAGAGTTGAGCAAAAATGATTCGGGTATATTCCTCTGCCAGAGGAAATATGTACTAGATATCATTAATGATACTGGTTTGGACAATTATAAACCAGTTTCAACACCTCTACCATATAGTCAAAAACTATGTAGTTCAGAATGTTCTCTTTTGACAGATCTAGAAACCTATAGAAGGTTAGTTGGAAAACTCCTCTACCTTAACCTCTCAAGACCTGATCTGACATATGCTACTCAATAGCTGAGTTAGTTTGTGAGCTTTCCATGGACATCTTACTGAAATGCAGTTGTTCACTTGCTAAATACTTGAAAGGTACCACACACTTAGGATTGTTTTATTCTAACACAGGTGACTTCTCTATTAAAGGCTTCTGTGATTCAGATTGGGGCGCATGTCAAGCCACTAGAAAGTCCATTACTGGTTATTATGTCTTCCTAGGAGACTGTCTTATCTCCTGGAAGTCTAAGAAACAATCCACTGTGTCTAGAAGTTCTGCAGAAGCAGAATACAGAGCAATGGCATCAATAACTTTTGAACTTATGTGGCTCAATTACATCTCTGCAAATTTAGGACTTGTCATTCCAAAGCCTCCACCTCTAGCATGTGACAACCAGGTTGTTGTGCATATAGCAGAGAATCTTAACTTTCATGAGAGAACTAAACATCTTGACATTGATTGTCATATGGTGAGAAACAAGTTCGAGGAAGGTTTTCTATCTTTCAAACAGGTGTCTTCCAAGAATCAGCTGGCAGATGTTTTAGCTAAGCAGTTACCATCAGGGTCATTCCAGCTCATCCTACCCAAGCTTGATTTGCGAGTGAGTGATACACTTTGTGTATGCATGCATTTAGGTCGATTTAAGTGATTGTTTCGTAACATTTGTATGCACATTTGGGCAGAATTCTTTTATATGTGTTATATTGGGTCGTTTCACATGTTTTGACTTGTTTTGGAGTTAATTAGGAGAATTCATTCCATTTGGACGAAGTTCGGAGAAGAAACAAGTCAAATATGGTAAAAGGGGACAAAAAGGGAGTTAAAAGAGCAAAAAGGTCGACCACGGCCGCGTCCATGGATGCGACCACATCAAAAGTGGATGGATTCAAGAGTGTGCAATAGAAAGTTGGACGCGGTCGCTTCGCATTTTGACGCGGTCGCATCAGAAAGTTCCCCAAAAGTAGAGTTTTCTATCAGCTTGACACACTTCTAGTATTTTAGTCATATCTTGAGATCTACAACTCTGATTGAGGTGAAATTGGTGGCGCTAGAAAGCCGATTCAAAGGGCTAAAAAATGAACGGAAGATCCTAAAAAATTGTATGAAAGAGATAAATTCTAAAAATGACCGGAAGACCCTAAAAAAGGGCTTAGAAGTCCGACCAAAAAACTCGCCTGGCCCAAGCTCGGTCGCGTCAAAAACCGTTTCTTTAGCAAATTCCAGGTTTTTTTATGAGATCCTTATCCTAATCGCTTAAGGATTTCAACCCCAACTTATAAAAAGAGGCCCAAGCTCGATATTTTAGGGGGGATACACATAAAAGAGACGCATTGGAGAACAAAATATATACTTTCTCAGACTTTTTAATCGGAGTAGAAGTCGTGAGAGCGAGAAGACGAAGATCGACTAGCTGACTATCGGGTTTTATTATTCCTTTTTTTATTTCAATTTATTGACAATGTTTTCTTTGAATTCTTGTTTTGATTTGTTTGTAGACGTGAGTAGCTAAACTACTCGTGTCCTAGAGTTAGATAGTAAGGTTTTACACAATGTTTGAATTATTCTGTTAAATTATAGACTCCGATTTGTTATCTATCTATCTATGTGTTTGGTTTATCCATTATAATTGAATTTAATCTAGCCAATTAGGTTTAATTTACTTTTTTAACAATTCTGCTTCAAGAGAAGGGAATTGTTAATAGATGGTAACACATAGTGCGATTGTCTATGATCGTGTAGGTAAAGATTAAGGGGTTGTTAGGAGTTGTTAGGATCAATTGACTCGAGAGAGTAGTTATCCTAAACAATCTACGATTTAGTCACTTCGAGAGAAGGATTAGGTTAATTAAGTGCCGCTTAATAGATAGAAAAACGAGTTTAAAAGTTTATAAGTTAGAGATTAATCATCATTAGTGTAATTCCTGAAATCGATACTCTAGGATACATTCTCGTTGATTGGAAAATTCCCGTTTATTAATTAAGTAGTTTATTAGTATATGAAATTTAGTTTAATCAATTCATTCACCACTTTGAGTATCTAGTTAGGATAATCCTAGATAATTAGGGTATCGAACTACGTTAACCTATTCCATGTGGATCGGCCTTGACTTTTCCTATACACATCTACACCGGTACACTTGCGGTATTTTAGGGTTAGAAATTAAGCCTGTCAGTGAGAACAAATCCAGCTTAAGAAAGGGGTGTTGAAGTTAAGCATGAATTAAGCATAAGTCATATGCTTCTTTTGACGAATCACAGTATTTGCCTATTTAGTATAAATAGTACGGAAGCTGAGTATAAATAGTACAAAAGTCTGTCTACATGGCTACATGCATATCAGTCTTATGTTGCACTTTTTATGGCAATTAGTTATTAGTTTTGTCTTATCTTGGATCTTCTAGGGCAACATTAGGTTATGTAATAATCTTATATAAATAGTGAATGCGATCATCACTTTTTTTTTGTTTTGTAAGCCGCATTTTTGCAGCAGATCCATTTTATCCTATGATGAACTAAATTTCCAGAGATTTATGTTTTGCTTCTTGCTACTTCTTGTTCATTTATCATGAATATTGGTGTTTATTTTAAGATTTCAATATGATTGTGGAATCAAGGTTCACAAAAAGATACGGCGCCACCCTACACCATTGTGAAAGAATTGTCATAAGCTCGAGCATCACCACCACCCGCCGTTGCAGAAGCTACTTCAGTGTAATTCGCTAATGCCCTCCCACTTCCATGTCTTCAGATTCAGATTTTTTTATTGAGGATATTACAATGCCCATCATCTGTCCTATCTCAGGGGAGGACTCATTCCTCCGTGCCCACAGTGACACAGAGTTATGGTTGGTCAAAGTGGAGGGCTCACTGTATTTATAGAACCCTTTCATCAATTCATATAGACAAATCCCTATCCACTAGGTGGAAAAGCAATCTGTCATTAAGTTTATGGATTATGTTATGACTCTATCACCGATGACTACAAAATTATAGTGAATCGTTCTGCTAATGACCTCCAGCTGTACTCTTTAACATGTGATTCCTGGAGAAAAATTGGTCTGCCACAAATTATTTATGTGAAAAGTGTGTTTGTGAGTAGGGCATTTCACTAGCTCACCAACCGGCTGGCAGGCCGAATCATCTCCTTTGATTTGTTGAACAAAACATTCGGAGAGGTAACACCACCGAGTATTGATCAAGTCTGGATCCGTACTGCTCGCCATGCAATCAAGATGATTGTTTTGAGGGGGATGTGTATGCGTCAATGACATACGTCAAAGTAGATTTCTTATGTGGGTAATGGAGGAATATGGACCCGAGAAACCATGGACTAAAAAGTGCTACATTCATTAAAGCAAAGAAACACTTATGTACGCCCCATCAAAACCTTGCGGGCTTCCAGGAGGAAGAAGAAAATAATATGCTCCTGTGTTGCATCCTTTCTATGTGCACGTGAATGGTGACATTCTATTTAGAGTATTTAGGGGAGAGATGAATGCGTAGGTACTTTTATATAAAGAAGGAGGAGAAGATGAGTAGAATCCATGGAGGGTTATTAGCCGTGAGATTTCACATATTGCTTTTGTCTATGCACAAGGAATTTTCTCCTTGGCCTCTCAACTTGTCAATGTCAACAACAAATAATGCGCATTACCATGTGGATTTTTATGTTTTTATTTTCCTATCTTTTAGTTTATTTATGATTGCTATTTTTTTCGATTTGGATTATTTTTCTTGGTTTAATCATTTTCCGACCATCAACAGTTGAACTTCTGATTTTGCAGTCAGATAATTTGTTTGTTAATGGTCCTCTAGTAATAAAACATGTGTTTATCAGACACTGAAAAATAAAATTGTTTGTACAATATATTAGCTTTGGCGAGGAAGTATATATATATGTATGTATGTATGTATGTTATCCCTCTTGTATATATATTTTCTATCAGATAACATGTTTATTAAGTTGGTTCTCTTACTACGGCGTGTGTTACATCTAATACTGTGGTTATACTATCAACTGACACATTTTTAAAGTGACATTATCAAATGCATTATTAATGTATATGTGTGACTATTCCAATAATTGCAATAGGAGTTTAGGTACTATATGTAGTAGAAAATTCGATTTAGTTTATGTAGTAGAAAATCCGATTCAGTTTACTAGTCTTTGCAAGCCTATCTAATTAAGTCGTAGCTAAGTTCTCCAATGTATAGGTCTGATGATTTGATAATATTTGTGGCCTAAGATGGTTTTTATGATAGGTTCTTGTTTCATTTTCCTTTTTTGCTGATGAGCACACATTGAAGCGACCTTCCTGTGTACAAGCTGAAGGGATTTTTCTTTTCTTTTTCAGGGGAACAAAGAAAATTAAATTTTAGTAATGTCTTCAATGATGTTGTGTCACTAAGAACTAAATAATAAATCACAAAACGTTCTAGAGAAAAGTGTATCATTAGGCATTAGATTATAAATCACCAAAAAAATAAAAAAAATTGCCAGAAAATATATATTTTGTAACTAGGCTCATAAAGCACCTCAAATGGTTTTTTTATCCTTATCTAACTAGGAAAATTGACTAATGGACTCAAACAAAGGAGCTATATACTATGGGCCTATTTTAGACGTAAAAATGAGGTTCGATTAAAATAAGCCAAACCTACTATTGGCAATACACATTACTCACTATTTTCGTGAATATATTACTTTTTTTAACTCTTGGTTCTTTAAGTTTGGTTCAGTACTCTATTAGTAGTCTTTGCATGTTTCTTTTTTTTTTTTTTTTTTATCATATAAATTTACTCCAATTGTTGTGGAATTTATAATTTGTCGCCATGAATTGCTGACTTGACAAGTATTGTGCTTAGTCACTTTCACTATGGGTTTTCGCCTAAGTGCAGAAAAATTATCTACGTGTTCTTTTAGCTGCTATATGTAAACCTGTGAGATGAAATGATAGATAAAATATATTTTATTAAACTAATAGCATATAATAGAATTATGTTACTGTTATAAAAGATTAATATATATAACGTACTTGACATAAAGAACCTGAAATGATATAATCTCTATATACATACATATATATATGTATATATCTATGTATATATAATTTTCCCGCCTATTTTTTTCTAAATAGTTGGTAACTTTTGATTATTTTTGGCAACTTAATTGGTTTCTTTCATTTTTTTAAAAAATACAAATAATATTTTCATCTATAATCCCTTTTTCTATGCATAATATATCAAATTATTCATTTTTTCATGATCTTTGGTTTGACATCCATATTGCATATCACATATATTATAATAAGACATTTGATCTGAAAATGTATTTTTTGTTGGTTACTTATTTATGCTAGATTTAAGTGTTTATGGCTAATTGGATTATATTATTTTGATTTGAGCTACAACCATGAATTGATAAAATAATTTTCTTATAAAAAATACTAATTGTATTTTTTTTTATGAAAATACAACTGATCAGTTTTATTTTATTGACTTCAATTTTTAAATATTTTCGTTATTTAAGTTATGCACGGCAGAAAAATTATTGTTTAGATAATAAAATTCCTACTTTATTAAATCAAATTCAAATAAATAATATCAATTCATAAACAGTTTACTTTTTTAGTTTTTTATTTATCTTTTATTATTTTTATTTTTTTAATCAGTTTACTAAATCAAATTTGCTAATTCTTGTATTTATATAACAAAGTTTGTTTGATTAGTCAGGAAAGAATGGGAGTTTTGAGCATATGTATAATTTATATATTAAAATTGTTATTGATTACTTTTAATTACTTCATATTTTTTTATAATGTAAATTTTTTATGAAATTACTTTTTCGAAGAGAAATTAGTTTTTGCAACCTAATTATGATATTTTTACAGTGTGGAATATTTTTTGTAACATTAAGTAATCCCAATTATATGTTTCGTATACTTTGCAACTTAAACAATACTTTGTTGACTAACTAACATTAACTGTGTCGTTTTTACTGTTAACAACCTGAGTAACTTGGTTTGTATTAATCAATTTTTATCTTTAAATAATTGAACTATTTATGTAAAGAGATATATATTTTATTTAAATGAATTACAATTTCAAATAAAATATACAAATATTCAAATAGTTTTAAGAACTCGCAGACTTTAATTTGTTACTCAAATTATTAAATAACTTTTAGATTATCTTTCTGTTAATGTAAGGATTTATTTTAAAATAAGAAGTATCTAAGTATATTAGAGATCATCAAATGACATGTTAAAGATTACAAATAAGAATATAATTCTAGAAAAAAAATTATAATTAGACCTTGAAAATTTATTGAGATAATTTAAAAAATATAAAGTAGAAGGAGGAGCATAAATAAAAGATATAAAACTTGACATTACATATGAAATATCTAAATAAAATATTAGCATTTCTATTATAATATTTCGTTATTATTTTTAATTATAGTTAAAATTTATATATTATTTTGATAAATTATATATATAAGCCGCAGTAGAGACAATAATGAAATTAACACTTTCCTGCCTAACTATAATTGATAAATTATTGTCACATTTGGTAAGATCAAACTTTATATTACTTTTTAAAGTTGCAAATAAGTTTTTTTCATTTCTGATCTATTTGTATGTATAATATATCAAATGAGTCCTTTTCTTGACGATGGTTAATTGGACATCCATATCACATATATTATAATGAAATATTTGATCTAAAATATTATATTGTTAGTCTGTTGATTATTTGAGTTAGATTTGAGTGTTCATTGGTTGTACAATATACTATTTGTTCGGAATACGACTAAAAATTAGTCAAATAATTCTCTCACAATAAATATTTCACTTGATTTTTTTATGAAAATCACAACTATTCAACTTATTTTATTTGACATTATTTCTCAAGGTTTCTTATTATTACGTAAAGATAAAAATCATTGTATAAATAATTGAATATGTACTTTATTAAATTATAAGTAAAAGTTAATATTTAATTTATAAGCAACTTATTAAACTATAAAATTTTCTAATTTTAACTTGTTATAATAATATTTTTTTATTAATCACGGGACTATGACTTTCACTTATATATATAGATTTATATTAAAATTATTTTATATTACTTATTCATATTTTTTATATTTTACATTTATTAATATTCCTTTTTATAAGAATTACACTTTGCAACATAAACAGTGATTTTATACGCGTTGTAATAATAAACTTCTTTTACAAAAGTAAAGTTAACCAACCTGAACTATATATTTGTTAGAGTTTAAAACCTAAACAATACTTTATCACATTAACCAATCTAAATTATGTCTTTATTTTTTTACATTTTGCATTCTGATAAATCTTATATTTTTTTACATTAATAAATCTGTTTCTATAAATAAATTAACTATTTACAATATAAATGTTTAATTTATTTAAACGATTTCAACACATATATAAAAAATCAAGAAATATTAAAGAACTCATATTTTTATTTTTTTATTCCAAACATTTAATATTTTTTGGATTTTATGTTGTTATTATTAATTTACTATATATCAAATCACCAAGTAAAATATAAAACTTGCAAAACTTAAATAGTCATGGTTAGAATTTGAAACTTTATTTTGATAAATTAAAATATTTAAAATAATTTGGGGAAATTCAAATAAAAACTAATTTCTTGTAAAACTATTCATTTTATTTTATTTGATATATTATGATGAGTTGATATTTATATATTTATATTTTTTTTTTAACATTCATGACTAATTAAGTTATTTGTAGGTATACATATAATTAAGAATGATATAGACCAATGATGTCACAATCAGACCAGACGGTTCAACCGGTTAAATAGGGAACCGGTCACTAGTCTAAAAAGTTATATAAAATCGGAATGCTAGTAGGACCGAGAAAAACTGGATTTAACCGGAAAGAAACGATAAATCGGCAAAAAATTGCTCCAATATAACCGGTCGAAAGAGAAGAAAAAGAAAAAAAAATGATTAAATTTTTAGATCTGCAACCGCTGGACTCTGTTGTTCTCCATTAGAGATTCTAAAGATTTGAAGCATGGATTCAAAATTCGCAAAAATAAACATCATTCAACAGTCTTTATTGGAGACAACTCTTGCTCACAAACAAATCAGATCTATAACTGGTCTACAAACATAACCAGATTTATATTTGTTGTGTGCCTAAGAAGGAGAAATAGATAGAAGCACCTCTCTCTCCATCGACGAATTGTAAGAAAGGGATAGAAATAGAGTACAACAACAGGAGAAAGAGTTGGTGGCATAAACAATTAATAGAGAGAGAAGATGCCACTCTGAATTTATCTAGTGAGTGGTGTGGTGGCGTGATAATGGAGAGAGAGGAGCAATGCTATTGAGTTTTCACTTTTCGTTTATTTTTAATATGCTTTTTTATTAATTCTTAATAATCAAAGAAAATTGTAAAGATAGCATAAGATTATAGAAATATGTTTTGCTAATTTTCGGTAAACGGTTAAACCGTCGGTTGTACCGATTTAACCGATTAAACCGCTGATCTCGTAAAATCAGTTTAATCACCGGTCCAATTATAACAACACTAATATAGACATACTAAATGTGTGTTTTGGATCTTAAAGATAAGAAAATGGTCATTTTAAAACTATAATATTTTCTTTTTTTATATTTAATATTATTTCTTAATGTGAATCTATAAAACAATATAAATATACATATATAAAAAAAAGTTATATTAAAAATTATTTATCACGTGGGAGAAACTTATTTTTACATAACTTATAATTTTTTTTATGTTTAATCTAAATTTTAAAAATATTTATTTTAATAGGATACATTGATTGTTTTTTAAATATTAGATCCTATGGTATTAGTTTAATTAAATTATTAGCTTTTAAATAAACTTCCGTGCATCGCACGAGAGTAATACTAGTAAAGAAAAATAACAAAGCAGTTATCAATACAAAATACTAATAAATCTTATTAATATCCTCACTACTCTTTTCCTGCTCTTCCGCTGATTCTTTCCTCGGATAACTTCACTTGATTTTTGGAATTTGGAGTTAGAATCTTCAATTAGAACTTCTTTTTACTTGTGTTTGACTTCGGTAACACTAATCTGTCGAATTGAGAGAAAATTTTCATTTTTAGTCTTGTATATTAGGCCTTGTCTAGTAAAAGTCATGTATGTTAGAAAATTTCAATTTTAGTCCTGTATGTTTCAAAAATTGTCCAATTTAAGGACAAAGACCATCACCAAAGACCAATTTAGCCGGAATTAGACTAATAAATTTAGGGCTTTGCGAGTGCTAATGCTTATGTGTCAAGTATTTGTACAGATAACATGTCAAATCATTAAATTACTTTAGTAGTTCGCCCAAAAAAGAAAAGAAAAAGTTAAATGCTAATTTCCGTATGAGGTGCATTTCATTTTATTTTTCTTTATTTCTTCATCTTTCTCAAATGTATTAGTCATGTGCGTCGCACGTGATTAATTGTGGTCAAATTGGCCGTTGGTGATGGCTAGTGTCCTTAAATTTGACAACTTTTAAAACATACAGGACTAAAATTGAAAATTTCTAATATACAGGATTTTTACTAAACAAGGCCTAATATACAGGACTAAAAATGATTTTTTTCCCTTTCGAATTGAACATTGCACTTTAACGTGATTTTATTGGTCATTCTTTGGTAATGAACTTTGCCTTCGAGAAGATAAGATTACGTGATTTGATTGACCATTCTTGATTTGATGATGAACCTTGCCTACCGACAATTGATGTGGAATTTTAAATATTAAAATATTATTTTTCTGAATTTTAAGCAAGTTCAATTTATGTGGTTTAAATTTTGTAGTTGGAAAAGCTCGATCCGTAAATTTGTTAAAACCCCAATTCTTTTAGTTTTAATGACCCCATAGTATAAGTTTATAAGTTTAGTTAAAAATAAATAAAACATCTATCGGTAAAGTAGGTTTTCGGTACAATTTCAAGATCAATGGAGAAGATTGTGGATGAGGGAGGTCAATGGGTAGAGGAAGAGAAGGAACAGGACTGGTGTTTGGAATTATTATAGGGACCTATTCAGTTCAGTTCCGCCAGTTGGGATAGACAATGTTCTTAGCTCTGTTGAAGCTAAAGTTGACCAAGACATGAATGCAAAGCTTACGATCCCCTTTTCGGAGGAAGAATTCTACTTAGCTCTGAGACAGATGCACCCCTCAAAGGCCCCTGGGCCAGATGGTATGTCATCCGTTCTCTTTCAAAAATATTGGGCTATTGTTAGGAGTGATGTGGTCTCGTCTGTGTTGGGGATTTTGAATGATGGGATTGATCCCACTTCTTTAAACCTTACTTATATCGCGTTGATCCCAAAAGTGAAATCACTAGTGTCTCCTATAGATTTTCGACCCATTAGCCTGTGCAGTGTGGTCTTTCGTGTCATTAGTAAGACAATAGCAAATAGGATGAAAAATATCTTGTCTCGTGTTATAAGTCTAACTCAAAGCACTTTCTTACCTGGTAGATTAATAACTGACAATGCTATGGTAGCTTTTGAAACGTTCCATTCCATGAAGAAAAAAAGAAAGGGTCGGGAGGGTCATTTAGCTTTAAAACTGGATATGAGTAAAGCTTATGATCGCGTAAAATGGTTATTCTTGAGGGGCATTTTGTTAAAATTGGGTTTTTTTGATTCCTTTGTCTCATTGATTATGCGGTGTGTTACTACTATGTCTTACTATGTCTTATCAATGGGAACCCATCTGATGTTTTCATTATGTCAGGGGCTTCGACAAGGAGGCCCCCTATCACCATATCTTTTCTTATGTTGTGTAGAAGGATTTTCAGCTCTTATTTGTAAAGCGGAACGTGATAAAACTCTACATGGGTTTCAAATTACAAAATAGAGCCCCGACTATTTCACAATTACTATTTGCTAATGATATTATACTATTTTTTCGGGCTAGTGAGAATGAGGTAGATAAGGTGGCAGGTATTTTGAGGGAGTATGAGGAGGTATCGGGACAAAAAATTAATTTGAAAAAATAAAAAATGAGCGCCGAGGGGAATGTGTCGAACGAAAAGCATATTATGTTATGCGATAGACTCGAGGTTAGATAGGCTGAGAAGCATGGAAAATAATTGGGTTTGCCTACTCTGGTGGGTTGAAGAAAGAAAGAGGTTTTTGTTGTGGTAGTTGAGAGGGTAATTAATAAGTTGAAAGGATGGAAGGAGAAGATGTTAACGCAAGCGGGGAAACATATATTAATCAAGGCGGTGGTATAAGCAATACCAACTTACCTAATGTCTTGTTTTCTACTACCAATCTCGATTTGTGAAACTATAGAAAGGGCGATGATCTGATTCTAGTGGGGATATGGGGAAGGTGAGAGGAAGTGTCATTGGGTGAAATTAGGTGCTCTTGCAAGACCAAAGGATATGTGAGGAATGGGATTTAGGGAATTTCGATTTTTCAATCTTGCGATGCTTCAAAGCAATGGTAGAGGATTAGGAAAAAGCTAGAATCTTTAATACATAAGGTATTCCAAATGACTAGATTTTGTGATCTTCTTGGTTTTGATAGGAGTATATGATTGATTTTGATAGGAATATATGATTTGATTTTGTTACTAATGTAATTGTAATTATCTTCAATATTGGCAAGATTTTATCTTAATTGCCAATAAAGATTTAAACACTTGACAGTATCTGGTTAACTATTTGATTGGACACAAATATTATGTGCCTACAATGTTTCTCTCCAACAAATAATAACGTTTATTTCCGGAATAAAGCGCTATGCTCAAGAATTTAATGTTATTTTAAATCAAGTAAACTTAAGGAGAAAAATTAAAGGTTTTGTAGATATTGTAACATAAAATTGTTGAATTGATTCAATAAATTTAATTTGGGCAATTTTTCATGTCTATTTATACACAATTTATATTTGCTATCTTGGTTTTTCAAATAAATATTTGATTTAACGAGTAATGGCCTGGGTTAGCATTTCAGACCCGATTGGTTTGTTTGCATATATCTAAGCTTCAACGCCAGCTCTTTCAACATAGATGGAGGGACACACGGTGGTCCTTGGACCGCCTCAAAATTTAATAATTTTTGTACGGTATTTTGGTAATTTGAACATATATATATCATAGAAAAAAAAAAAAAAAAAGTTCATTCCTAAAAAACTATGTTTTGATTTACCTCTTTCACCATATGCATCAGTTTAAATTAGTGTATTTTCTTTAAAATAGCTACTTCAGTATTTAATTATATATAACTTACACAGGAAAAAAGTTAATTTTGTTTCATAATTTTTTAATTTTTCTGATTTTGTCTCATATTTTATTATTTTTTCAATTTAGTCATGTATCTCTATCAATTGCTCCATTTTGGACCAATTTTGACTAATTCGCTGGAAAAGGTCACGTGCCTCCTGCGTGCCGGCGCCGATTAGGGAGTTCCGGCAACTTATGCCACGTGGCGGAGAAAAATAGTTGATTTGGTCCCATAACTTTTTTAACTTTTCTGATTTGGTCCCATATTTAACTACTTTTTCAATTTTGTCATGTACCTCTATCAATTGCTCAATTTTGAACTAATTTTGACTCAATTTTCACCAACTCACCGGGAAAGGTCACGTGTCTCCCACGTGTCAGCACCAATTAAAGAGTTTCGGCAACTTATGTCACATGACACCGCATTTATGAGGTGACTTTTGTCTTTTTCTTCATGTTAGAAAATTTTCACCTCAACAAATGATTTAATAAAATAAACAAAAACTCAAAACCTGTGTTACAAAACAAAAGAAAAAATTAAATCAAACTGACCCTAAAAGAATCGAATTTCTTTTCTCTTCTCACTTTCAACGCTTCTCGTCATCATATTTATTTTCATTTTGGTTTGCTGCCGCCATGCGTCTCTTTCATGTGGGAGCTCATGTGATTATTTTCGAAGAGGGATTAGAGTAGCAGTGTAGTAAGCGTAGAAGAGAAACAATTTTCAATTTTTTTAGGGTTTGTTTGATTTAATTTTCCTTTCGTTTTGTACTATCGATTTTGGATTTTTATTAAATGATTTGTTAAGTTGGAAATTTTCTCGTCTGAGCTGTAAATTGATGTATAAAAGAGAAAAAAAAAAGTCACCTTACAAATGAGGCGCCACGTGGCATAAGTTGTCGAAACTCTTTAATTGGTGCCGACACGTGGGAGACACGTGACCTTTCCCGAGTTGGTGAAAATTGAGTCAAAATTAATCCAAAATTGAGCAATTGATAGAGGGACATGATTAAATTGAAAAAGTAGTTAAATATGGGACCAAATCAGAAAAGTTAAAAAGTTATGAGACCAAATCAACTATTTTTCCCCGCCACGTGGCATAAGTCGCCGGAACTCCCTGATCGGCGCTGGCACGTGTGAGGCACATGACCTTTTCCCGCGAGTTGGTCAAAATTGGTCCAAAATGGAGTAATTAATAGAGATAAGAGACTAAATTGAAAAAGTAGTTAAATATGGAACCAGAGCAGAAAAGTTAAAAAGTTATGGGACCAAATCAACTTTTTTCCCCAACTTACACAATAAAAAAAATACACACAGAGAGCTTCACAAACTGTAATTAATTATTTTATGTGCCAATACTAAATGTAATATATTAAGATTAGGGGAAGAGTTCCTTTAAAATTAAAGAATATGTAGGAAAACTTGTATACTTAATATTTCATTGATTATCTTTCAATATTTGTTTTCGTATAATTTTTTTTACTATTAGTAGCTGACAGGCCTAATTTCTAATCCTAAAATACCGCAAGTGTATGGGTGTAGATGTATATAGCGGAAGTCAAGGTCGATCCACAAGGAATGGGTTAACGTAGTTTGATAGCCTAATTGTCTAGGATTATCCTAACTAGATGCTGCAAGTGGTGAATGATTTGATTAAACTAAATTACTTATACTAATTAACTGACCTAACAAACGGAAAATTCGAATCAACAAGAATGTATCATAGGTAGATTTCAGGAATTACACTAATGATGATTAATTATTAATTTATAAACATTTAAACCAGCTAATTATCTATTAGGCAGCACTTAATTAACCTAACCCTTCTCTCGAAGCGACTAAGTCGTAGATTGATTAAGATAATTACTCTCTCGAGTCAATTAATCCTAACAACAATCGCGCTATGTGTTATCGTCTATCAACAATTCCGTTCTCTCGAAGCGGAATCGTTAAACAAGTAAACTAAACATAATTGGTCAGATTAAATTCAATTATAGGGATTAAATCAAATACATAAATAGATCATGTCAACCGGAGTCTATAAACTAAACAATTAAATCAACATCATTGTAAAACCCTACTTTCTAATCCTAGGACACGAGTAGTTTAGCTACTCATGTCTACTAATAAATCTAAACGAGAATTCAAAGAAAACATTGTCAAGAAGATGAAATAAACAAGGAATAATTAGACCCGATTGTCGGCTCGTCGATCTTCATCTTCTCGCTCTCACACTTCTATTTTGATGTAAAAATATGAGATATATGTTGTTCCCCAATGTGTATTGTGTCTCCCTAAAATCTAGAGCTTGGGCCTCTTTTTATAAGTTGTGGACGAATCTTGGGAGATATCGCGCTAAAATCCTCTTTAGATTAGGATCTGGACATAAAAAAACGACAAGGAAACACGACCACTTGCATGTATGACGGGGTCGCGTTGAACCTAACCAAAAAAATTCTTAAAACGAGAGATTTTAGCGCGACAGCGGGAGTTCCGATGCGACCGCGCACGTACATGGCCATGCTAGTTTTCAGGTCTGACGTCCAAGCCTTTTTTAGGGTCTTCTGTTCATTTTTAGGATTTGTCTCTTTCATTAAAAGTTGTAGTTCTATGAATCAGCTTTCTAACGCCACCAATTGCACCTCAATCTGAGTTGTGGATCTCAAGATATGGCCAAAATACTAAAGGTGTATCAAACTGACAGAAAACTCCACTTTTGGGGAACTTTCTGATGCGACCGCGTCAAAATGCGACGCAACCACGTCCAACTTTCTGCTGCACACTCTTGAATCTGTCCACTTTTGATGCGGCCGCGTCCATGGACGCAGCCTTGGTCGACTTTTTTGCTGTTTTAACTCATTTTTCATCCGTTTTTTACCATATTTGACTTGATTATTCTCCGAACTTCGTCCAAATGGAATACACTCTCCTAATTAACTCCAAAACAAGTCAAAACACGTGAAATGACCTAATATAATATATATAAATGAATTCTGCCAAATATGCATACAAATGTTACGAACTAATCTCTAAAATCGACCTAAATACATGCATACACAACGTGTATCAAAACCCCCCAAATGTAAACTGTCAGGGCCGGCCCTAGGCATTTTGTGGCCCTCGGCAAAATAATATTTGGGGCCCTTTAATAATAAAAAATAAAATTTAAAATAAAATTATTTAAAGTTAATTTTTCTCGATTTTCGAGATGAAAATTCATCAATTATTTTCTCATATTCAAGTTGTGATAAAAAATCTTTTTCAATCGACAAACTAGCTAGTCCATTTAATCTTTCTTGAGACATAGTTGAGCGTAGATATGATTATTATCATTTTTAATTTAGAAAAACTTCTTTCTGCCGATGCCACTGTTACCGGTATAGTTAACAAAATTCTATAAGCAATCCATGCATTAGGAAAAGAGCTTAATTTCTTTATGAAATTTATTACTTCGATTGGCGTTTGTATTTCGACAGGAAGCACTTCTTTTAAAACTTTCAATTCAGAAAATAAATCTAAACCATCTATGTCAAATAATGAATCATGCTTGAGAAAATTTTCAAGTTTAAGGCAATTATCTTTCAAGCCACCATCATCTAGTGATTTTAACTTCTGTAAATTATATAAAAAATCAAAGACATCTTCATATATTTTAAGTTGTTCAAATCGATTTTGCAAAGAACAAATAGCTTTATCAATTATAAAAATAAAGTAATTAATTCTAAAAGATTCTTCAGGTGAAAATACTACTTCATTTGTAGTACTCTCATCAAATTGCTTTTTTCGCCGACTTATGCGTTTTTCTTGAAAATCTGGTTCTATATCTATTTCAAGTGCAATCTCTCTAGCTACAATTAGAGCAGATGTAAAACCATCATTCCTATATTTTTCAAAGAAAGAAATGAGACCGTTAAATTGGTTAACAGCAATATCAATTTGCATATCTTGAGATTGCAAGTATTTGCTAATTGTATTAACTGCAAACAATATATGCACTACAACAAAAACTGTCAATCACAACGCCCAAAAGACAACGGTTTTGTGCAATAACCGTAGTCTTTTAGCGCTCAACCGTGGTCATTGTACAAACCGTAGTGTTTTACATTTTTTTTTTGGCTAAAAGACTACGGTTTCGCAAAATCGTTGTGGTTTCACCGTAGTCGAATAGCTATTTTTCGCTAAAAGACTACGGTTCGCAAAACCATTGTGGTTTAACCGTAGTCGAATTAAATTTTAATACTTTTTATTTATCTTTTGCAATTCAAGGAATACGTAAACTTAATAAATTGAAGTACCTTTTCCTTCTAAATGCAGTTAGCGAAAAAAAAAATCAACAAAATGAATACTCAGCCCTTCGTCCTCTACGCTTCGATCTTTCACTGATCGCCACCGCCGCTGTACCCTGGTCTCCATCTTTGGCATCCCGCCGCTGTACCTTGTCGCTGACTTTAGCAGTCCGCCGCTGCCGTTGTATGTTGGCATATCCTCTCCAACCTGTCATTATTGTGATATTTGTAGCCCTCCCCGCCTCCTCACAGCCTCCGCCGCGTAGCCTTTCAGAATCCTTTAATTACTAGGTCGGTGAAACCCTAACCATGTACGAATAACTGCGGCTGAAATATTTTAACTTAGTCGCTGCTCTATGTATTTGATTTAGGGCTTTTGCTCATTCTCATTAACCCGCTTGCAATTCTTACATAGTAAGCTTTATAATCATATCTGTTTATTAAGCTTTTGGTAAAGATTTCTGGAAATAAGAAGGGTTGCTTTCAGAGGTTAATTTTCTTTCATGGGTATTGATGTTTCTTTAAGTTTTTTCATGTTTAATTGACTTCTTCTGGAGTTTGCTTTGGTTGATTTGGGAATTTTCGTATATGGATCTCTATGTAGTGAATTATTTAATTGCTTGATTTTTCATTTTCAGCTTCATTCTTACTTGTAGTTAATTATTTTATTAGTTCTTTGTAAAAGAATAATTTAATGCTTGTTTTCATACATCATTATGTGTTTCTAACCTTGGATGTGCTCTTTTTCTTTTGGTTGGAAATTGAAGTTTAGGTTGATAGAAATGATATCCCCACTAAAGACTTGTGGATGGAGAAGCCAAGATGTTGTGACACATGGTAGTTATGTGATTATGATAAAAGTGACAAAACAAATATATTAGTTTCGTTCAAAGGCATGTTTTGCAGGCATATTATTTAGTTCAATAGAAGAAACTATTTCTGTGTTCTTTCCTTTATTAGCATTGACTTGTTAATAGATTTAGAGGGTGTTGGCTAAGCTTCTTTTGAATATTTTGTAAGTTCCAATATCTTATAAGTTTTTTCAAGGTTTATAAGATATAGTATCTTAAGAGCTTATAAATTTACAAAGTGTTTGCATAAAAGAGCTTATAAGCTTGCAATTGAATGGAGTGATATAACTATAAATTTTGGGACTAATTTGAAAGTTACTATCGAACACACATTTTGATTAGTGTGTGTGTGTTTTATGTGTGGTGCTTCCAAAATAAGTGTGTGAAGTGTGTGTAGTATGTGTGAAGTGTGTGCTGTGTGTGTGAGTGTGTATTGTGCATGTGCAATAAGTATGTGTAGTGTCTGTGATATGCGTGTAGTGTGTGTAAAGTATGTGTATGTGTAGACTGATGTAAAATGTGAAGTAATTATGGATATGTTGATTTTTTAGATAGATATTGATTATCATACAACAATATCTATACATGCAATTGAACGATTTATATTTACAAACGTTTATGAAAAAGCAATAACAAACAAGCATGACATATAAGGAAGTCTAATATTGCTGCTAAGACAAATCTCACATTAGAATGTGTAATCTGGTATATAACTCCTTAGATTTCAAATGAGAATTAATAATTTCATTATGCATGCTATCTAATCTTGGAAGTCTATTTTCACATTTACCCTTTTTGGGATCCGGATCTTGATTTTTTAAACTCTGAGCATATTTTAGTAATTTCAAACTTGTAGCTGGAGCAAGAGAAATCACATTATCGCTTGCTTGTATTAAATGCAGAACATACATTCTTATGAATAATGTGTACATTATATTCATGTGTATTTTACTATAAATCCCTTAATTTTTATGTATCAGGTAATATCTCTGGTATGTATTGTTTGTATACTCCCTCAAGTTCAGAATAAATCCCTTAATTTTTAGTAGGAGGGATGCAGTCTAGTTTCTATTTCTTGTATGTCTTATTATACTCACTTATTCACCAATGTAATTTCCTCTGGAAAAATATCAATGTTCTAAAGTCGCATGGCAAACTAGATTTAGTGCCTAATTGAAACTTAGACGGGGCTAATCGGGATCTAGGCGGAATAAAGCGGGGAGGAGTCGGGTAAAATGGTAGGCGGGTGATGATAGTTTATATGTTTTTACTCTTGTTTGGAAATGACTCTTGCTTCCTGTGTATATATGTACATGCAGTAACACCTTTAGAGCACTGTGAATGGCTTAACAAACTACTAACCGAAGTTTGGTTGAATTTTATCAACCCAAAGCTTTCTTCAAGGTTTGCGTCTATCGTTGAGGTAACTATTATGTTCTCTTATTATTTAAGGACCATTTTTTTTTTTGCCCTGTCCCTTGATACTACCGTGCATACAATTGTAATCATAGAGAAAATATGGATCTCCGCTATGTGTTAGATATTTTTTAACGTCTTTTCTCTTATATCTGTATGTATGCAATGCACCTTATCATTGGATATATATATGCATACAGAAATGGCATAGTGTTGCATATTATTTGGTGTTCTTCTTGCTCCAACCTCATGCAACATGTTCTTTTGGTGAAAAGAATGCATAACGATCTGGTACAATGTCAGATTTTCATATCAGATCCGAGATTTGACTGACCTTTATCTGTAATTAAAATGATACGTTTCTTAACTCCTACTTATCCATGAGGGCTCTGTCAGTTTCTAGATTTCCTGAAACTCAATGGTGATGCTACTCTTATTGCATCTGATACTATTCATACAAAGGTTTAAAAGAGGTAATCCTGCATTTCGACTAAATGATACTCTTTGTTCTCAAAGTATCATAACTTGTTTGAAACCGGACTCTGATTTCCCTTACTAATGGGCCCTCATCTCAATTGCTGAATTCAATGATGACAAAGTTTTAGGCTTATTGTAATTGTTTGATAAATTTCAACTCGATACATTTTGTTACAATTAACAAGGTGTCCATTGCTAAGTGACCATTTTATGATGGGAACTTTTCTCAATGACTTCACAGATGAAAACTTTGAATGAGGCAATGAGCTCATTCCCGAGGTTCTCTTGATCATTAGTATTGCACGTCATGTTTACGTATTATGCATATTTTGCCCATAGAGTTTTGCTTATATTTGGTTTCTTAATGTTTGAACTCCCATAATTTTCAAGATTATAGTTCAATTTTATCTTTTCAAAGATTGACTGCAATTCGTTTAGTGGATATATAATATTCTTGGCTCTCACCAGACCCATTTATTATATGTTGCTTCCTTCTCCATTTTGAATTTTGTGGGATTGGCATAGATATATTGCATGATTTACAGTGTCAGTAGTGAACTTATTATCCTATCTCGCTATCTCAACCTATAACTTTTGTAAACATTACAAATAGTATGTTCTAGTATCACATCGCTAGACCACTGCATGCACCATTTCCGTCTGGTGACGTAAAATGAACTTTTACTCGTAATTGTTGCTAAGTTACTTTATTAATTATGCAGAGGCGCTTGAAGCATCGAAAATCAAGCTTTATAGTAAGTCCTGATTTCTCTTTTCAGTTGATATCCTTGAATCTTTTAACATGGTTTTAATATTTTGAGGACAAAATATTGCTAACATTGCCATATGGAACAGCGGATCATGCGTTTGAGTTTTGACTAGGATTCGGATGATGTGAATATATTGTTGTTTGCTAAGTTGGCCACGCCATTCATGGGGACAGCTCGAATCGTTGTAAACAGCATCCACATCAAGGGTGACGTAAGCATCACCCCTTCTTCTCATTTCTTATTACTTTCTGGGATAATTTGAGCACAAGAATGACCTCTTATTATTGCTGGAACAGGGTATTTTATCAATTTGTTCTTGCCTAATTTTATGCATTCTATGTTTAATCTCTATGAATGTGAAGTGGTTTCTCAATAAATTCAGTCCTCTGTCCATTCTGATTCCTTGTCTTTAATCTTATATGAAAATTTTCAAACAGATTTAGATAGTCATCCTCTATATCTAGAATATTAGCATATTGTAAACAAATGCTTTCTGCCTTTGTATTTTCCCGTGTCTTATATTTGTATAATATTTCCCGTCTAAATCAACCTTCAATGCCCCTTGCCCATTTTCTTGATGATAATAGTTCACTATGATATATATGTATTTTTTATTTCATCCCTTAATCCTATGTCAATTAACAGATTTAATGTTGAATCTTGACAGACCTATTCACCTTTCTTGCTGGACATAATTATTTTTCAATAATTCTTCTGGACCAACTAGATCGTTGTTAGGGAGGCTACTGATCAATAAACAGGTCATTTTTTAACCCGTTGTATAATCCTGTTCTCAGTAGGAACAAAAGTTTTTCCTCTGAAATATATTACTTAAATTGCATGATGCAGCTTCTCTTGATGCCAATATTATAAGGGAAAGCGGTGGCATACTCATTTGTGACGACTCTTGAGGTCAGATCATTCGGAGTTGCTTTTGGAAGTGGTAGTAGCCAGTCTCTACCTGCAACAGAGCTACCTGGTGTTTCATCATGGCTGGTATGATTATAGATACAATAAATACATGTGTGCGCACGATATTCAGCAGTGTGAAGCATCAGGTTTTCATATTAAATACCATAATAGTAATGTTATAATGCATCCCACTTATGGGTGGCAAAGCAAGACACTGACGTCTAGGTTCAACCATCCTCTTATTCAGTGTTTCAGTAGCTAGTTTGATCTGTGGAAGGATTTGTGTTCGTTAGGAACATATGATGAAAAAGTATGAATTGTTAGTGTCTACGGTTTCACCTCATTTGGTGGGACACATCATCTCAAAACTAGAATGTGTTTTGATACAATATTGTCTCTCTCAGTCGGTTTCATTATATTACTTCAGTAATATATTGATATTGATGTTGTATTTACACTTTGGATATATCTGATTATGACATTATACTTAATGTTTTTTACTATTTCGCGTTGTAGATATTTGGATTAACAAATAAATTTTTGTGTTTAATTCTCTTTTTTGGTGTTTTTTTTTTTTTTTTTTTTGCAGGATAATGAAAGATGATTCAAAAGAAACGATGTGCCTCTGTAATGGATTTAAGTATAGAGAAATTAATTTGTAATTTTTTTTCTCTTATAGCTTTGAGACATAATGTAACTTTGATATTTAGAAATAAATGAAATTTTTTAATCTAATATTTTACTCTTTCTTATGTGATATGTTATTGAAGATTAAAAAGCACACATAAATATTAATTTATGTTATATAAATATATGTATATATAAATTACAAAAGAAAATAAAAATATATAAAAAAAAAAAACTATAAAAGAGCATCTTCTACAACAACGGTTTATGAAAAAGAAAAGACAACGGTCTTTGACCGTAGTTTAAGAAAGTAACCAACCGTGGTCATACATACCGTAGTCGTAGATGCTACTATTACGACAATGGTTATCAACCGTAGTCTTTATCGTTAATTACTACGGTTCAAACCGTAGTCGAAGAAAATCACCAACCGTGGTCATACATACCGTAGTTGTAGATGCTACTATTACAACAACGGTTATCAACCGTAGTCTTTATTGTTAATTACTACGGTTCATTAACCGTAGTTATTGATGGTAGGTCTACCACTACGGTATGTACTACCACGGTTGCTGAATATCTTTAACTACGGTTTTTGACCGTAATCTTAAACGTTTTTTGTAGTAGTGATGATACCAAATAATCATGCTCAATAAGAGCTCAAAGCTTTCTATCTCATATTTTACTAAAGAAAGTGCTTCACTTTTTGTTTTAGGGTCTTCGCTATTTTGTGATAATTCAAGCAAAGCATTTCTAATTTGTGGAGCTTCAAATCTTATTGGTTTTACACTTTCTATGCGACTTTCCCAACGAGTTTGTGATAATGGCTTGACAGTTATTCCTGGCACATGTTCTTTAAATATTTTCCATCTTTTAGTTGAAGAAGAAAATAATGAATATATGCGTTGTATCACTCCGAAAAAGGTCATTGCTTTAGAGCAAGAATTAGCGACATCACAAAGCAACAAATTAAGGTTATGACAACCACATGGTGTGTAAAATGCCCTAGAATTGATGTCTAACAATCTCTTTTGAACACCCTGATGTTTTCCTTTCGTATTTGCCCCATTACCATATCCTTGACCTCTTATATCATTAATATCAAGATCATATTTTTTTAATTATGTTTATAAGTTCAGTAAATAGACCTTGGCCCGAAGTATCATCTACTTTAAGAAATTCAATAAAATATTCAGATACTTTTATCGGATTTTCTGATACATCAACACACCTTAGAATAACAGACATTTGTTCTTGGTGACTAGTATCTGGAGTACAATCAAGTATAACAGAAAAATATTTTGCTTCTTTGATTTTTTTTAATAATTGTTTTTCTGATTTCACATGCCAACAAATCTATCAACTCATTTTGTATTTTATGTCCATGCAAGATAATGATTTTGTATTTCACCCATCTTAATACGTCGAGCATGTTCTTTCATGATAGGGTCAAATTCTGCAATCTTAATACGTCGAGCATGTTCTTTCATGATAGGGTCAAATTCTGCAATCATTTCAATTAGTCCCAAAAATTTCCATTACTCTCTTGATATATCTTTTCATTTTTTCCACGAAATGCCAAGTTATTTTTTGCAAGAGTTTTCACAATAGCAACAATTCTCACAAGTACACTTTTCCAATATTCCCTTTCCTGGTCAATCTGTTCTTGCACATGTTTATCAATCGTTTTATTATATTGCAATCTAGTTTCCACATCTACCCAACTATTCATATTGAAAATATGTTCATTGCTTGTTTCATTACTTTTAAGTTTAGCACCAAGATTTTTCCAATCTCTAGAACCTTCATTTGCTAGTTGATTTGTTTGATTTTTTGAACTAAATAATTTACAACAAAAACAAAATATTCTATCTAATTTCTTTGAGTACACCAGCCATCTCCTGTCATATTTCTCTCCATTGGACAAATTTCGAACGTAATGGCCAGCAGAAAAGTGCCGAGAGTTCGATTCTTTGGGAAAATCAAAATTATCATCCCTTATTGGACCTTTTTCAACTAACAAATCTCTTAAATTTGTATCAATATTTTCCACTCTCCTGGATCATAAATATTTGTTGAATCAAAACTATCATTTTCTACTTTATCTTCCTTTTGAGATATATCTTCAACCTCCTCAAAAACATTTGTTTGTATTGACATTTCATTATCTTTTTCAGTAATGATTTTATTTTCCAAATTTTGGTCTCTTTCCTCAAAATTATTCGCTCCATTTGATGTTTCATTGTCTGCCATATTTTTGCAAGATGAAGATTGTTCATCCTTATTGCATTCAATTAAATTTTCAGTTATCTGTTTTTTATTTGAACTAACATATTTATCAAGTGCCCCTTTTTGGGATAAAAGAAATTCTTCCTTCTTTCTTTTCTCCTTGCGTTTCTCACAACCAGATTTTTGTTTTCTAGTAGACATATTTAAAATAATCACAAAGAGAATACCAAATTCAATATATAAATTCAGCCCGAACAAAATACAATTTTAATTTCAAATTCAGAAAATCAACAATATTTAGTCTGAGATGACTATCAAATATGAAAATGTAAACCTACTAACAATCTAAATAAGCGCAGAAGCCAAATACAGAAATGGACAAAAGAAATATAATAAGGTTAAAAATAAATAAAAAAAGGAGTATTGAAAAGATGATCTTATCTGTTTATATTAATCTCTTGTTTTGCCTCAAATTCTCAAAGCAATTGTGAGAGAAATCCAAGAGTTGTACTGTTGTAGCCAGAATCCGGATGGAATAGAAGTGGAGATGGAGAGAATGCAGAAGGACTTTGGTGATGAATAAATTTACTGGAAGTAAATATTTATAATAAAAACTCTTTAATTACTAGAGGATTTAATTTTAAATAAATTACCGTTGCTATAATGCTATTAAAGGGGGATTTGGAATATGTGCCATAAATAATATTGCCTATAAATTAGCCGCCACTTTATGAACTTATTCCCTGCAATTACACATGTAAATAGAAATATAACAAACAAGATATTATACATATATAAACTTAATATTAACTTATGATTTATGGGCCACCAAATCTCACGGGGCCCAAGGCAAATGTCTAACTTGCCTAGTGAAAGGGCCGGCACTGTAAACTGTTGTTGGTCCCGAACAACAAACAAAGTAAAGAGAACAAGACCACATGTATTTAGGGCGATTAGACGATGAATCTAGTTTTAGAATGATTTTCTCAAAAAACTAAGCAACACAGTGTAATTGAGCATATGTGATAACGCAAAAATCAGCTACTTTCGAGACTTTGAACTGTCGAATTATTCATTTCTCACCAGGTAAGTGTTTCGCTCATCTCTCAAGTGTTTAGGTTAAACATATTTTTTCTCACATTGAACTATATCCAATGCCTACCATATGCTTGTCAATCATCTAAACTAGATCTCGTACTCGATATGTGTGACAAAGAATCAAAAAGGTCTTTTGTTTTGGTTGTAATGTGGGCTTAAGGTAAGGTGAGATATATTTGGATAAAAGTGACTACTTTTGGACTAATAAAGTTACTCCTAACTCGACTACCCCTCAATACAATCACTCAGTCTCACTCTTCAAATTTCAGCAAATCACCCCGCAAAATGACTTCTTCACCTTCAAAAGTCCTTACTAAGTGTTTTTCATTTACATCGGTACCACATCTTGAGACTACCCGACTTTTATTCAATTCAACAACTAAACACTTTATTTTCTAACCTCTCCTCAAAATTATGAACACAAACTCTTTCTTTTTTTTTTTTTTTTTTTTTTTTTTTTTTTTTTGGAGCTAGGAAAGGCTATTCTTCTCGTCTTTTGACCTATCTTTCTTTCCTTCCCTTCATCTTTTGATTATCTGCTAGTTTCCCTTTTTCTTCCTAATATTTTTACCCAAATACCTTTCAATCCTCCTCCCTCTTACTTGATTAATCCAGTCAAGGCCAAAGGTTTAAATCGAAAGGTTTCCGGTTGGTACAGTCGGACTTATGAAATAATAGGCTATACATCTCAAGTGGGCTAACTAAGGATAAAATATGAACTTTTGGTACAAAGGGTAACTTTTCAAGGTTAAAAAATAGGCTGAAAACAAAAATTGTCTAACATCACTTCCTAAGTCACAACACATGCTTGACACATTCTTAGTAAAGACTCAAGGCAGGTTCTAGAGACTAATACACATATTCAATCAAAATCTACACCGAAAGAAGTTACATTACTCCAAAAATAGGAGTACAATTTGGCTCAAATTCTCACAAGGTTAATTTTGATTGAGTATTCTAGGTTCAAGCTCAATTTCGTCTCAAATCACCTCTCGTGCTCTATTATGTGCTAATTTATAAATGTTTTACTCAAATTTACTTCATCATTAACACATCATTGTCTATCGTTTCCCTAAATTCCTCTTTTTGCATGACTCAACCGACTGCTACTAAAGTTTATTACTTCTAGACTCCAATCGACAAAATAAACAACTAAAACATAAAAATTAAAACAAAATACTACGATCATCATGACTTACTAATTGAAACGCATAAATGGGCTCACAGACCCAATGACTTCACTACAATAATACCCACACACACGAGCACACATGCTCATCAAAGCACAAATCAAATACATATAAACAAAAGAGACACAACAAATAATATGCAAAAATGTAAATAGCTGCCAAGTCGTCTCACTATTCACCCCCTCCTCCAAACTTGGTCAAGGGCCAAGTTTGTGGGAAAAGAGTGGTATGTCTTGGTGCTCAACTCACAGCTCATTGCGGCGGTGGTCGTTGGAATCCATGTTGGCTCATAAATTGAGCCAGTGCATCCCAACAATCATCTCGCTGCTGTCTCCAAACTCAAGCTTTTATTTCCTTGTGCTTATGCTAGTGCTAGCTTTTGTGAAGTCATCTTAGTGAACCTGATGCGACCATTTTTATCTGGATTCACAAACTGGCGCAACCGCGTCATAGACCCGACACGACCACGTTAACAGTTCTGACCGCAAGTGAGGGAAACGGTTTTGAACGCGACCGCGTTGAGATCTCTGTCTCTGTGTTTTCTAGATCCATTTATGGATGCGATCGCATTCATCCGCGGCGCGACCGTGTTGCTTTCCTACATATGCCACGCCAGTTTTCCGTCTTTTTTACCCCTACTTCTTGCTATCCCATTCTTTCGTTCTTGGTTCGTCAATGTTGGTTCCTAAATTCAAAAAAAATACTAAAACACGAGTAACATATAAAATAAATAAACATAAAAATAAAAATAACAAAAATTACGAAAAAAAAATTCGTAATCATAGGGTTGCCTCCCAACAAGCGCTAAATTTTACGTCTTCAGCCCGACGACCCCTATTTTTTATACTAACCAAAACCCAACCAACTATCTTCACTTTCTCTTGGATTAGTTAAGATTCTATTTAGCAAGTTTGGACTCTTTACAGCAATATAAACAACACAGCAGTTGTCCTGTTCTTTTAGGTTCACCCTATTATAAATGGAAAGTGTTATTAGTTCGTTTTGAATACGAAATGTCAACTTCCCTGCATGACTTGTAGCCAAGAATGGTCTACCTAAAATGAATGGAACATCTATATTTCATTGCATGTCAACAATCAGAAAATCACTAGGGAATTCAAAATTTTCAACTTGAATAAGCATGTCCTCTAATAAATCAACATCGTTGTAAAACCCTACTTTCTAATCCTAGAACACGAGTAGTTTAGCTACTCATGTCTCCTAACAAATCTAAAAAAGAATTCAAAGAAAACATTATTAAGAAATTAAAATAAACAAGAAATAATTAAACTCAACTGTCGGCTCGTCGATCTTCATGTTCTCGCTCTCACGCTTCTACTTTGATGTAAAAATATGAGATGTATGTTGTTCTCCATTGTGTATTCTAAAATGTGTATTGTGTCTCCCTAAAATCTTGAGCTTGGCCTCTTTTTATAAGTTGGGGACGAATCTTGGAAGATATCGGGCTAAAATGCTCTTTAGATTAGGATTTGGACATAATAAAAAAAAAAAAAAAAAAAAAAAAAAAGGACAAGGAAATGCGACTCGCGCATGTACAACGCGGTCGCGTTGAACCTAACCCAAAAAATGCTTAAAACGAGCGATTTTGGCACGACCGTGCGAGTTCCGACGCGACCGCGCGCGTACATGGCTAGGTGAGTTTTCAGATCTGACTTCCAAGCCATTTTTTAGGGTCTTCCATTAATTTTTGGGATTTCTCTCGTTCTGAAAAAGTTGTAGCACTTTGAATCGGCTTTCTTACACCACCAATTACACTTCAATCGGAGTTATAGATCTCAAGATATGGCAAAAATACTAGAGGTGTGTTAAGCTGACAGAAAACTCCACTTTCAGGGAATTTTCTAACGCGACTGCATCGAGATGCGGCGCGACCACGTCTAACTTTCTGCTGCACACTCTTGAATCCATCCACTTTTGACTCGGCCGCGTCCTTGGTCTACCTTTTTGCTCTTTTAACTCCTTTTTCGTCCGTTTTTTACCATATTTGACTTGTTTCGTCTCCGAACTTCGTCTAAATGGAATAAATTCTCCTAATTAACTCCAAAACAAGTCAAAACACGTGAAATGACCCAATATAACACATATAAATGAATTCCATCCTAATATGCATACAAATATTACGAAATAATCACTTAAATCGACCTAAACGCATGCATACACAACATGTATCAGTAACCATATTTAAAATTATGGAGTAAATATTTATTATTCTTGGCTAAAAAGATATGGCTAACAATTATTTATTTTAATCTTCTTATTATATAATCGATTATCTAGTTAACTGGATTTAGTCATATATATTAAATTTATTGAGATTATATAAAAGTGTTATCTTATATTTTTAATTTAAAATTGATATATTATTTTAGTTTAACATTATAGGTGCATCCTTCACTAAATAAATGGCTTCGTCACTTGAGGTTCATATAATGACACAATTAACACCACCTTTACCTGAAAGTTAGTTGAGAAAAGTGAATAAAGGGGGATGATTCTCCGCAAAACAAAGAAATAAAATGCACAGTTTCGGGCTTAAATGAAGAACTCGTGGCCAACAAGTTTCCACAATTTCCCTCTAATATGGACCAAACACATGGGCAAAACAGTATCAAGGTTCAAGTGAAGAATTCATGGCGAACTAATTTCAACAATTCCCCCTCTAATTCACAGGATAGCAAAAAACACTTAAATGTAAAATTAATTGAAATCAGTAAGTACTGACCGACAAAGAAAAGATGATGACGAGTTTCAAACCAAATATTCCAATGAGTTGGATTTCACAAATTGAACAGTAAAGTATAAAGTTGATCCAACTAATTTGACACGTCAGAACCTGCATATAGATGGTTAGTACTGACCCTGGAAGGTCCGACTCACAAACAGGAACTTTCATGGCAAGCTGGCATGAAAGAAAAAATGAGTTGAGTTGGGTCAATCAGTCAACCCGTTATATTTTTATTTTTTTAAACGTAGCTTGTACATTGTAATTTCACTAGTTTATAGAATTTATGTTTATAAAATAACACGTGTATTCAATTTTAGTGTTCAATTTTTTTGAAAGTTCAGAGTTTCGGTTTATTTTGTGACTTGTATAGTTGTATCATGATTTTACACTTATATTACGTTATTCTTATAAGACATGAATAAAATGATTTGCAAGTCTTACATTCACTTTACAATTTGTCTTGGAATTTTTTATCGATCAATTTATAATTTTACATTTTCTAGCTAAAATTAATTTTAGATTTTTATAGAATTTAATATATTTTTCATTTTTTTGCAGGTCAACTCATAATTGAGATGGTTAGTGTAAGTTACGAGTCTTGACCCGAATAGCTAAACATGTTGTGTTCAAGTTCTTGTACATTATGTTATAATAATCTAATCTACAACTCCCAACCCGGCCTGTTTAACACCCCTAGTTATATCTTTCTAACATGACTTGTTTAAGACTTCTAGTTTTGTCTCTCTAGTGTTAGTTAGCAATTAAACGTGACCCAAGCCAATCAACCTGCTGAAATTAAGCCCTCTCAAACATTGCATGACCTATTTTACATATTATATATGGACAATTTCTTGTGATTCTATTTTGCAAACTCATTGAAAGAAAGAAGAGAGATGGATGGAGAGTTTAATAATCTCTTGATGGTATTATCTTATATTTTTATGTCATCATGCTATTGTTATGCTACAACTAAATTGATCCCCAAAGGTACATTCAGATTATTCACATTCCTGCCTATTTTATACCTTTACTTAAATCTTCCTCTCCACTTTAGCGCTATCAATTTCGCAAACATGACTGCCTTCTTTGTAACTTGGCTATCCTCGTTCAAGCTACTACTCTTGGCCTTTGGCACTGGCCCACTATCCACCCCATCTTTATCTCTCATCCAATTTTACCTCATTCTTTTTTTGCCTATTAATCTCCGAAGGCCCAATAGTAAGATAAGCCTGAAATCGCCTTCATACTATGTTAAATGCATATTTTTTATAGTTTCATTGGTCCAATTAGGTGGTAGGTATAAGGATAAATTTCATCCCAATGCGATTTTGTTGTTGATGTTCATGTATATTTATATTGGGCTAGAAATGGTACTAGGAGTAGTCGCGACTGTGGCCCAATTCCTACTAAGGACCAAGATAGATCCACCTTTCAATCACCCTTACTTAGCGACCTCATTGCAAGACTTTTGGGGTCGCAGGTGGAATCGTGTGGCCTCAACAAGTCTACGATCTACCATATTTTATCCCACCTTTAATTACACGTCTCGTTTATTAGGCCGAAAATGGGCCACTTTTCTGGCTCTGGTGGTTACTTTTATCGTGTCGGACCTGATGCATGAGGTTATCTTTTACCATATGGGCCGGGTGAGGTTTGGATGGGGCACTCCATTGTTCTTCCTTGTACACGGGCTGCTTGTTGCAGTTGAAACCATATTAAAGAGGAAACTAGATGTCAAGTGGAGACTGCCCCAAATAATATCTGGGCCTTTGATCTTTGGGTTTGTGGTATGGACATTTATGTGGATGGTGATGCCAGAGTTGCTGCTCTACAATGTTGATGACAGGATACTTAAAGAGTATAAAGCTTTTGATGCATTTCTGATAGATTTGGGCCGAAATTTGGTTCAAAGTGGTTACAACTTGATTGTACACACTTTGCAGCCCAAGTAGCCCAAGTATATTATATGTTTGTCAACCATGAATATTGTAGCACAGATGAAATTAGTATTTCAGCCTGCAAAATAATGTAATCGTGTATTTTTCCTTGTTTCAAGTGATTAAGATCAAATCTGATTTTCCCTTTGTTATATTATTTGTTTTCAGATTCTAGACTGTTCTTTGATTTTTTATTTGTTCATTGAGGGTCTTCATTTTTCAGTTTGTTAGCTTTTCCATTGTTAGTTTTATTGTTTCGTTTTCAGTTTTTATTTTTCATTTTTTAAGTTTTTTAAGCAGTCATAGAAAACCTACTTCAATTTCTTTGACATCATATAAATATCGCTCAACATTATTATCATTGAAGTTAAATTACATTATATATTAAATTAAATATTAAAAGCTTATATGAGTTCAATTCCATATATTATTCTCTCCAATCCTCAATGAGAGTCATATTTTAAAAAAGAAAAAAAGAAAAATTGTGCCAAAATTAGAGTTAAATTTCAAAACACAATGCTTTGTTTTATTAATCAGAGAAAAGAATTAAACTTTTTAATTTTATGAATAAGTTACACATAATTGAATAACTTAAATTCAAAATATTAAAGAAGTTGTATTAATACAAATTAATAATTTTTAGAGAGTTATACATTTATCAAACTAGAAACAAGTACGTGTGTGGCACGTGGTTATAACTTTTTACTATTATTTAATTAAAAAATTAATTTAAATGTAAAATAATTGTACTTTGTTTGGTGTTATTAATCGATCGTTTTAATAAGATTCAATGTAATCATTTATCGTTGTAATATTGGAACACTTCTTAGATTATTCCATGCAATAAAAAAAAAACTGATGCATTGAACAGCACACTTATAGATCAATTAGAAACTAAAAAAAATCACAAAAGAAAAACAAAAAAGTTTCGACTCTAAAAAAAACTCCAAAGGGGGTGGGGGGAGGAGGAGGAGGGAGGGGGGCATTATTTAACCATCCTAATAAGTGAGTCAGACAAAAAGAAGAAAAAAATTAAAAAAACTAATGCAACATCAATAAATGAGGGACAACTTAGAAGTGTTAGATCGTACAATCTGCTATAGCCAGTCACGAGATATTTTTATCAACAAAATGCAAGTTACAGGGTATTTTTACAAAGTGGTAAATTTAATGGTTAGTTTTGTAATTATGTAATAGTTACATGGTATTTTTATCAATTTTCCCAAAGTTAAATAATCTTAGTCTTAACAAAACAAGTTATAATAATTAATATTAAAAGATTCATAAAAACGACATTCCGTGATATAATGTGGAAATATCTAGCCTTACAAAATTTACTGTAATATATATAAAGTTTGATATATTTCAATTAGTGTTTACTTCTTATTATACATAGACTTGAGCATCATTAATATATCATGAATAAAGTTATACAATGATTGAAAAATTATGTCATAATGAGGGTATACATTTTCATGTTTTGCACCAAATCACTGGCATATGAAGAAAAATACATGTTCATTTGTCTCATTAAATCATGAACTCACTTACACTATGATGTCTAGCTTTTGGGAAAATCTATTTGAAACTAATTCGCCATCTAATCGCCCTAAAATATTGCATAAATCACTTGTATTCTTGTCTTTTGTTATGCTGTTCGGGACGAACAACAGTTTAAGTTTGGGGAGTTTTGATACACGTTAATTATGCATGTAACTAGGTTGATTTATGATAGTACTTTAAAGGAATTATGTGCATATTTGGTCAAGAATTGGATAAAGTGCTAGAAATTGGATCATTTAATGTGTTTGACTTGTTTTAAGGTATTTTTGAGTATTTTCAGGATCAAAAGTTGTGATTTACGACTAAGGGACGAAAGAACAAGTCGAAGGAACGTCTAAACCGGACAAAATTGACCAAAACCGGTCAGAACCGGCCAAAGACCGGTCTGAACCGGTCCAGAGGACAAACCAGAGCAGAAAGGACACGGCCGTGTCATATACACAACACGGCCGCGTCAAAAATGACTTGCAAAGCGTAAAACAAAGTTGTTGCTCCAATGCGGCCGCGTCACTCATCCAACACGGCCGCGTCATTTTGGCCGTTGTTTAGAAGATTTGAGCTCAAAGAGACACGGCCGTGTCACTTAACCAAGACCGATTTTGAAGCCAAATCCTGTCTCAAGAAGGAATTAATTCCTAACTTCCTGAGGACTTTTCCAAGGCTTATAAAAGACAAGGAGAGCTCATTTTTCAAGGACTGGAGATTCACACATCCGTTTAGACGAAGAGTTAGATGACTTGAAAGACGAAGAAGCTTACAATTATCGAGACGATTCAATCGGGTTTAGTAGTTCTTTCTATTTTTTTTTCTTACAATGGTTTTTCATGAATTATTGTATTGGATTGAGACCAGGTATGAGTAGCTAAGCTATTCGTGTCCTAGGATTTAGAAAGTAGGGATTTTTACAACAATATTTTGAATTATGTTTTGATTTATAGACTCCATTTTATGTGTTTATCTCTATGTTTGTTTTTCCAACTGAATTTATTTTGATCACCTAGATTTAGTTATCTCGTTTGACAATTCCGCTTCGAGAGGAGGAAATTGTTATTGGACATACGACATAAAGCGCAGTTGTCTATGACTGTGTAGGCATTGGTTTGTAAGCTTTTGGGAGTTGTTAGGATTAATTGACTCGAGGGGGTAATTATCTTAATTAATCTACGATCTAGTCGCTTCGAGAGAAGGATTAGGTTATTGGAGCGCCGCCTAATAAACACTAGAATCTGGTTTAAAAGTCTATAAGTTGAGCAAATTCATCATTGAAGTAAATCCTAAAATCGAATCCCTAGGATACTTTCTTGTTAATTGGAATTCCTTCTTTTTTGATAAGTCATAGTTAAGTAATTAATTAGTTTAAGTTCATTAATTTAGTTACAAACAACCTTGAAATTTTAGTATCTAGTTAGGATAATCCTAGACAATCGGGGTATCGAACTACCTAAACTATTCCTTGTGGGATCGACCTTGACTGCCACTACTACACCTACAACCATATATCTGCGAAAATTAGAGGTTAGAAAACCGAAGTGTCAAGTTTTCGGCGCTGTTGCCGGGGAATAGGCTTAGCGTCTTAGTTTTTATCTTGAGTAATAGGAGGAAACTAGACTAGATTTTACTTTTTGTAATTTTTATTTTTAATTTATTTTAGTATTACGTGGTATTTCTTGTTGGTGGTGTTTTGAGGCTTCGCATGCAAACCAGATCAAAAGGGAAAGACAATCTTGAGCCTTTCGATCCTGAAATTGAAGCAACAACCCGTAGATATCGCACGAGAAGAAACCCCACATTTGAGATGGAGAACGTACCACAGCATCCGAATCCGGATGAAGCTCTTAACAGAGTACTGACAGCTTTGGCACGCTTGGATGACCGAGTCCCTAATATACAGGAGCAGTTACCTCCAGAACTGCAACAACAGCAGCCACAACGTTGGACCATCAAAATCCATCTTCTTAAAATTCATAAAATTATTGACAACATCGTCAATAATTTTATGCACTCTTTCATCCAACTAGAATTTCTAGGAATCTAACTTTTTGGGGCTTGAAGAATTTTAGGCTTCATCTACGGAACTTTTCTTTATTTCCAATAATTTTGCCATATATTAGTTGGAAATAATAGAAACATCTCTCTTAAAAAATAGAAGAATTTCATGAAGCTGCTACAAAATAATACAATAATTCTATCACAGAAAAGAACATATACTATTAAGTAAAAGAATACATACTAATAACAGTAAACAAATATACTATTAGTAAAAAAAATATACTAATAGCAGTACTACTATGAAAATAAACACAAAACAGAACACAATTGCATATGCTATATCAAAATAACATTCATACTACTATACAAACAGAACATATACTATAAACAAAAACATGAATAAACAAATATAATACTTACATCAGTAGCTGCAGTTTGAACTTCAGAATTCTTCAATTCATTACTTGGGACAGAAAAGGTAATGTATTCAGACTCATCAACATTATCCTTTTCCTTCCACCATCAGTTTCAACACCCTTTCCCTTTCCCTGATTACTTCCAGACCCCACCTCAGTTCTGTCTCCTAAAGATTGACCATTTCTAGATATAGAATATTTATCAACAATTAAATCACCATCATCGTATCTCTTTGCTTTGGACCTGACTACACCTCTTGGACAGATTCTTGTCATTCCAATGACGGATAAGTGGTAAGGAGCATAGCTCAGCCGAACCATGCCACTTCACCCTGTGAAGATACATGATTTGCAATAGAAATATGCATCCACCTACATAAGTACCGCCGTGGTTTACATAATTATCGACAGACAGGTACAGTCTATCGATAACATATGTACACCAATCCAACTTCGGAATCAGAGTCACATCCTCAGTGGCTTTTAACATACCAATAGTCATAAATAGGTAGTATTATAAATAAAGGAAAAAAGAAAACAAAGGAACGTGTGAATGATGTGGAGACCACAGGACGGTCACTCACAAGAGATAAAATAAAAACCTTTTCATGCCACAAGCCGGCAGATAAAGGTATCCAGAATAAATCTAAAATTGGCTACTGAAAATCGAAGCAAATACAAAACAAAGCCAATATATTGCATTGAAAACTGAAACTGGGCATTTCGGCTGTAGAGAATAACCGATTTAGAACTGTCTTCGAACATACTACGGAAGTCGAGCTTCCAATCAAGATGCCCTATGTCACGAAACCCGAGCGTGGGGGGATAACCAGCGCTCCTCACATCGGCGCGAGTCCAAATATCCCTGGGAAGATTTCAATGCCTAAGCTCATAGCAGACAAAACCATAAATATGTTCCGACGACAAGTTCCAAAACGTGTACAAACTCGACAGAGAATATAACTCAAAATCAGTTTCCAGAAAAGCTGCCATGTACCACTTAGCAACTGAAAGTAAATAAAAATCAGCAGGATCGCAAAGTCACAATAATTCGAGCTCAGCTCCAAATCAAGGCTGAAGGAATAAAACTGCAGAAATTAAAGCACATAGCCATGTCCTTCATATTTGTACCAATATCAATATCTGATGTGAGTGTAAAGTGCTTGCTCAAAAGCACTTATCAATAATTGCTCTTCTAGAAAGCAAAATGGGAGAAGCTCTAGGCGAAAATCAGAATTGTGAACAAAAAAAAAAGAACCCGTAAACAATGGTGTTGAATGTCTGCAGCTTGTAACCATTCCAACTGGGGCTCAAAGGCCTTAAAATTCAGACAAGGCTCACCCAAATCGAGCCTGTTCCAAGGCTGAAGCTGCTGGGACAGCGGAACCTCCATCGTCAGTTCACGCTGTATTGCTTCAGCAAATCGGAGTTGGAGATCTCTCCCAATAGCATAAGAATTGACCCGGCCGGTTCGAACTGAAAACCAAACTAACCCAGTTCATAAAAGAAAAAGTGGTCAAGATACCTTAATCCGCGAAAGGAGTGGCAGACTCAGTGAGTCGGCTCAGTGTATAGTGAGTCGCAGACTCAGTCGCAGCAAGACTCGTGACTCAAACCGAGCCAAATTATTGCCATGGCGGAGAACCTGTAGCACCAGAAGAAGAATGCCAAAAAGGGACTCTCCCATTGATCCGATAGTAAACTCACTGAGATGGGTATCAGTGAGACAGCAGAGGCGGTGGACTCGGAAGGCTGCCCTGAATTCTGAAATGAAGAAGAGCGCTCAGATCTCCGAGGAAGAAACGCAATCTGCAACTCTGAACAGAACCACGCGCCGCCATCAAAGCATACATCTGAAAACGTGACCGTCCATGGTGGCTCTCCGAAATGACCATCGCGACGGGCGTCAGGATGAATGAGGAAGAAGACTCGCAGCAAAAAGGGGATCCTCGAGTATGAGCTTGGCAGAATGGGATACCCAAAAGTTCGATCTTCGAACGACCATTGGCCGGCGACTGAAATAACTCTCTCCTGGATTGAGACACTGATATGGGCCTCTTCAAATAGAAGGTCACAAATCGACGACACCTTCACATCTTCAACCGACACCAATAGTCAACAACCTATTTGGTGTTGGGGCCAAAAAAGAACATATAACAAAAAGATTCTTTTAAAATCATCCCCCCCCCCAATCACTCAACCTCTCAACAAACAAAACTTCCAACTTACTCAACAATACACTAGAAGCTATGTCATACTCAGATTCAAGCCTAGAAACAAGTGAAGGGCTCTCTTTTGGAAACACATAGATTAGGACATCAACTCCCTCATTCTTAGGAACCATAAATGCATCATATACATCATCAGCTGTCACAAGAAATTTCTTGAAATCATCAATTCTTAGTATCTTACTACTAGGAACAACATTAGACACCAACTAATTCAACATCCTGCACAATAATTATTACTGATATTTATATGAAGCAATCCCTCCCTCCCCACCCCCCCACCCCCCCCCCCCCCCCCCCCGCCCCCACAACCCATACTTTATACATCCATTTTCTGAGCATCCATAAACTTACCTATAACATTAAATAAACCTATTGATCTACACTGAAAATTAAAACCCCTGCAATTTTAATTAAGAATAAATTGTTAATAATAAATAAAAAAAATACTAAATACATATGCTACATCAAATAAATAGGTATACTATACTGTTAGAAAAAATATAGTCTGACTATTTTAGAACACTATATAAAATTTCATCTATATATATATACTGCATGAAAAAATACATATATCTATTACACAGTTGGTCAACATACTATTTCTAAAATTATACTATATCTAGATTATGTTTCCAAAATCCGTACTTATAATTTTCTGTTTCAAATACAAATTTTACCTAAATACAAGACTTTACAATATAAAAATACGGATACTAAATATAAAAATCTTTACACTGCAGTTTTCAAAGATATACTATATCAACATCAATAGATAACATAAAACTAGAAATTAAATTACCTTGGTTTTTCATCTTCACCTTCATCAGTATTAACATATTTTTCTTCAACTTTCTTTCTCCTTCCACCTTCACCTTGCACAGATTTTCCTTTGCCTTTAGATTTCTTCTTAATTTATTCCTCAACACATTCCCCTTCAACCCTTTGTTTTCTCTTCTTATTTTTTTAGGGTTGTCAACAAAATCACTACTAACATTACCCTTAACAACTAATTTCTCTTTCAAAACTTGTCCACGAGATTCAGTAGGAGCCTTCTTCTTCTCAAAAACTTTCTCCTTGACTACTTTTACAGAAGCACCTTTATTCTTAGACTTCCTACTCCCTTTCTCAACAGTTTCAGTACTACCATTCTCCTTACCAACTGATTTATCCTTTGAAGGACTTCCACCAGTGCCCTTATCAACAGACTTCCTAGTTATTTTATCAACTGCTTTATCCTTTAAAGGACTTCCACCAGTGCCCTTCTTACTAGTTCTTTTATCAGAATTTTTTGAACTAAATAATAATTTGGCAGAATCTTCAATATTTTTTTTGTAACAATAGATCTAAGAACCTTTTTCCGAATTCTGGGAGGTTTACGAATAATTTGCTTTAAACGGTCCAATTTCTTCGGTGCTTCATTTGATTTTCTTATATTTCAACGTCAAAAATATAAATCTGTTACATAAAAATAATAATATCAATATTTAATCATAACTAAAATAGATGTAGAACAAGTATCAGTTAATCAAGCCACAGATTTACAGAAGTTGAATTTTTATTCTACACAATTCTCAAACTACTTTCAAAGTTAGATGCTTGACTCTTAACAAGGATAACACAATGAAGCAGGTCATTCTTATGCAGAGCATGCATGGACAGATGTTTAATAAGCTCTTACTATAGTTGATAATCTAGAAATTGGATCATGGATATTTGATATTGATTTGAGTAAACATGTGTGCAACAACATATCTCTTCTGAAAAAGCTTACACCTACCATAGATAACATTATAATTTATTTACCAGATGGCACTAGCAAACTTGTCAACTATACTGGATCAGTAACCATTTACTAAAGATCTTACTCTCAAATTCTTTATGTGGCTTGTTTCAAGTATGATATGTTATCTATAACAAAAGTTGTTCAAGATTCTCACTTACAAACACACATATTTCTACTGATTTCTCTACTTCTATTGTTCACATTGATACCTTCCCCATCCGTACTACCTTCCCCAAACATATGCAAGTTGTTCTACAGAGAGGATCATAAGCATTAGCATTTAGAAGAGAAATCCAAAACTGATAAGATAAATATGGCAAAACACGACAACTCGTTCGAGAAACCTATACTTAGTTTCTGAATCTTGCATTATCTGAGATATATATCTCACCTAACAGTAGTTATAAGAGGTATATGGAGCAAATGTTCATACAGAAATTCTAGGATCCATTTGGCACAAACAGTTCTGCAATTACGGATCATCTATACACATTTCACAAAAAACTGGTTGAGGAAAGCAAATGGGCTCAATTGAAGTGTTCAATCATAATAAACATCAAGATTATCTAGCTATGATTGTATCTAGAATCCAAAAAAGATAAAGGCATATTTTCAAATGGTCAAAGGAAGAAAAAATGAAGAATAGATATGCATCCCGTGCATTGCACGGGTCCTTGTCTACTGTAATAAAGACATTGCTAACGCATATGACAGAGAAGATGTCGCAATCCTATCCCATACATGCACACATATATATGTAAACTGATCCACACAACACACACACACTTACACGCACACACCTTTACCATTGCACAAACACACATACAACGCAGTCACACACTCTCACACAGAACACCACATACACTCATGCATAAACCACTGCTATACACTCAGACAAGCATATAGACACACACATTGGTTCACACGTACTCACATCAGTACGCACCCAAACACACACACTCGCACACACTTATATACACACACACCCATATACACAAACACGTACACACACAAAAATAATTAAACACACCTCGATACACACAGTCAAGTGAAGTTTTACACCAAATTATGAAAACAACCAATTTTCAGCTACTACACATCAAATCGCAAATTTCAACCAAAAAAAAAAAAAAAAAAAAAAAAAAAAAAAAACACCAGTGCAAGTATACTCTACCTCAGTACGAATTCAAGGAGCACTTAAGCGAAATCAAATAAACAAGGTAGTGATGTCTCCGAGTGCCATTCCACTCCGATTTCAGATTGAAATCAAAAGCTCGGAAAAAAAAGGCAGAAAGCATAAAATTAGGGTTTTCAGAACACTGCATGCTTAATGATAAACAACTAACTAAAACGAAATCACAAATTTAAAACATAAGAACGGTAAATAACTTACATTGAAGAAATCCACAAAACAAAGAAGAACCCTACGCCGCAACTCAGCACTACGACCAAAATTGCTTCGAAATCAACAATAGTACCTAACAACTACTTCGAAGAAACTAAATAACACCAAAATCACAGAAGAAAACACAAAGAAATTGGAGAGAGAGAGAGAGAGGCAGTAGCGCGAACAAGGGGGAAGAAAGAGAAAAATTGTAATTTTTTGAAAAAAATGGTAAAAATTAATCTTTTAGCTGTGGGGGTTAAAACAGGCCGGTTATTGAGATATAGAAAATCTCCATTAGTTAGTTATTCAATTAATTCTTTTTACAGAATTAAGTTGAGCAAAATAGTCCATTAGTTAGTTATTAGTAGCTTAACTGCTTTTATATAAAAGGGCAGCTTTACCTTCTTAAGAACTTAACACTTTGCATACGGGTTTCTCTCTCAATTCTCAGAAATGAAAGAATTCACAATCTGTGAAATTTGTTATGGTATCAGGTGTATGAATCTTCTGATTCAGATAAGCTAGGGTTCAGCTTCTTCATCCGCTGTGCATTCGCGAATTCTTTTTCGCCTTTCTCCTGGGTTTTTCAGTCGATTTCGTTTTTTTTCGAATCGAGTTGTTGTTGTTTGTTTTGGGTTCAATTGTTTCAATTGAATCGTTTTCTTCGCTCTCAGCAGCGTTTTTTTGTTCCGAATTAGGGATTTCTTTGTCTTCTGATTTGTGTTTCTTGTGAAATGGCGCAAGATTCTCTGTCTTTGAATCCGTCCATTAATCCACTTTCTCATTTGGCTCTTCATCCCCATGATAATCCAGCCATATCTATTGTTTTGGGGCCTCTCACTGGTGTCAATTATGTCTCGTGGAGTCATTCAATCAAGAAAGCGCTTAGTGTTAAGAACAAGATTCCATTAATTGATGGTTCCTTGGTTCCCCCTACGGCTGATGAAGATGTTGTGATTTACAGAGCATGGGTTCGTGCGAATGATTTGGTCCTGAATTGGATCCTCAATTCTATCACTCCGGACATCAAGCGTACTTTGGAGTTTTTTACATCGGCTCGCGAAGTGTGGGATGAGCTCCACGCCAGGTATTCTAAATCTGATGGTCCGAGAGTTTATCATCTTGAACAATCTTTAGGTTCCATTTCTAAAGGATCTAATTCCCTGGTAGCATATTATAATCTCTTCAAAAGTTTGTGGGATGAATATCTTAGTTATCGGCCGATTTTGAAATGCACTTGTGGTGCGGCTTGTACTTGTAATCTACCCCAATTAGTTGCTAAGACGCAGGAAAGAGATGTCGTAATGAAATTTCTTGTAGGGTTAGACGATTCTTATGCTGCAATTAGGAGTCAAATTCTGCTACAAACTCCTTTGCCTCCCTTAGCTAAGGTCTATTCACTGTTGCTACAAGAAGAGAGTCAAAGAAACTTGAATGTTCCTGTATCTGTTCATACTGATTCCATTGCTATGCTAGCTAGACAGGGTGCTAGGTTTTATAAGGACAAGAAAAGGCCACTTAAGTGCACGCATTGTGATTTGCCCGGTCATACGATTGATAGATGTTATCAGCTTATTGGGTATCCTCCTGGTTGGAAAGGTCCTAAAATATCTAAGGGAAAAGTGGATACTGCTGCAAATAATTCTGTGAATGAATCCTCTCTTGTTGATTCGTCTGTTAAAGATACTGTTGTTACTACTAATCCTCTTTTCAATCAAGATTTGTTTGAGCAGTTTTTGGCGTTTACTAAGCTACAGAAAAGTGCTGATCACTCTGCGGCTGGTGCCTTTGTGCAGTCAGAAAATTGTGGTACGCATTTTTCTTTCAAAGCAAGGTCTGTAAATGATTCTTGGATTTTAGATACAGGGGCCACTGATCATATGTGCTGTGATATGTCATTGTTTACCTCGGTTCCTGTCCCTTCTCATATAAAGGTGAATTTACCAAATAATCAGTTAGTGGTTGCAACTTTTGTTGGAAACGTTAGGATAAGTAAGGAAATTACTTTATATAATGTATTATTTGTTCCTGATTTTTCTTTTAACTTGTTGTCTATCTCACACCTAACTAGGAGTTCAAATGTTAGTGTTGTGTTTGTTGATTCTCATTGTTCTTTACAGGAAAACAACACCAAGAAGGTGATTGGTTTTGCTGAGCAGACGGGTGGTTTATACCTATTGAAAACTGAAAAGTTAGCTAATGTTGCTAGAAGTGATAATTCTGGAAATTCTATTAGTTTTAGCATTTGGCATGCTAGGTTAGGACATTTATCTCCTAAGAACTTTGTTTTTCTCAAGAATATCAATGTAAAGACTCATGATATGAATAAAATTTGTGATATTTGTCCTTTGGCAAAGCAAAAGAGAATTCCTTTTCCAATAAGTACTTCTGTTTCTTCTTGTGCATTTGAACTGATCCATTGTGATGTTTGGGGTCCGTTTTCTATTGAGTCTTACGATGGATATAAGTTTTTTCTGACTATAGTTGATGATTATAGTAGGTGTACATGGATTTATTTGCTTAAACATAAATCTGATGTTAAAATTTCTTTAGAAAACTTTTATAATATGGTTTGTACACAATTTAATACAAAGATCAAATGCTTAAGAAGTGATAATGGTACTGAGTTCATTCTTTCTGATTTTTATCATAAGTATGGCATAATCCATCAGACATCTTGTGTGGAAACTCCACAGCAAAATGGTATTGTTGAAAGAAAGCATCAACACCTCTTGCAAGTAGCAAGAGCTCTTCTCTTTCAATCTTCAATTCCTCTTAAATTTTGGTCTGATTGCATACAAACTGCAGCACATTTGCTTAACAGAACTCCCTCTATAGTTTTGCAAAATAAAACACCTTTTGAAAAGTTATACAATAAGCAGCCTGATCTGTCTTATTTAAGATGTTTTGGGTGTTTATGTTTTGCAAGTACAATAAGTGCTCATAGACATAAATTTAAGCCTAGAGCTGTAAAGTGCATTCTTATTGGTTATCCTTTTGGTACAAAAGGTTATAAATTGCTTGACATATCTACTAGTAAAGTATTTGTTTCACGAGATGTTAGGTTTCATGAAGATGTTTATCCTTTTTCCAAAAATTGCGATTCCGTCATCATTGATAAATTGTTTATGGCTGATCACATTATTGAACCCTCAATACACACTACTGAGACAGAGATAATAACTGATGAACAAAATTTAAATACTGTTCAGAATTTAAGCATTTCAGATTCAGGTGATTTGATTCATCAAGAACTTCAAGACGAGTTAGATGAGTTTGCTTCAGACTCTTTGAGCATTGATAATGATACTTGTTCTCCAGGTATGCCTACACCTACTTCCCCTGTTATACAGAGTATCGATGCTACAGAGAGTGATGTTAGAAGATCATCAAGATCTAGACATATCCCTGCATATCTTGATATCTATAAAACTACTTTGCCACCATCCTTAAATCCCACATCCAACACAACATCTGCTAATGTGGCTTCTAGACAAATTCGATACCCAATTTCAGATTTCTTGGCTACCACTAAACTTTCTGAAAATCATAAGTGTTTTACTGCTGCCATAACTCAGATAACTGAGCCAAAGACTTATAAACAAGCAAAAGACAATAAAGATTGGATTAATGCCATGAATTCTGAAATAGAAGCTTTAGAAAGAACAAACACTTGGACATTAGTTGATTTACCAATAGGTAAACATTGTATAGGTTGCAAGTGGGTGTACAAGATAAAGCATAAATCTGATGGGACTGTGGAAAGATATAAAGCCAGGCTAGTAGCAAAAGGATACACTCAACAAGAGGGTGTCGATTATTTTGATACTTTTTCTCCTGTTGCTAAAATAACTTCTGTTAGAATATTATTGGCTGTAGCTGTTGCAAATGATTGGCTAATTCATCAATGCGATGTCAATAATGCTTTTTTACATGGTGATCTTATTGAGGAAGTATATATGTTACCCCCCCCCCCCCCTGGGTATTGCACTGATGGTGACAAACGAGTTTGCAAACTGAATAGAAGCATATATGGTTTAAAACAAGCTTCTAGGCAGTGGTTCACCAAACTTTCTGAATCTCTTTATAAAATTGGTTATATTCAATCTAAAGCTGATTCTTCTTTATTTACTAAGAAAACAAATCAGTCCTTTACAACAGTTTTGTGCTATGTGGATGATATGATCATCACTGGAAATAGCATGACAGAAATCCAACTTGTCAAAGATCACTTGCATAATGCGTTTACAATTAAAGATTTGGGTGTCTTAAAATATATACTTGGTATAGAGGTTGCTAGAAAGAGTGATGGTCTTCAATTGTGTCAAAGAAAATATGCATTAGACTTGCTTGAAACTGTTGGCTATTTAGGCAGTAGACCTTGTTCTACTCCTATGGATGAAAAACAGGTTTTTAACTCAAAAGACAGCCCTCCTTTGCAAGATCCATCTGCATACAGAAGGTTGGTAGGTAAAATGCTATACTTGACTATTACTAGACCAGACATAGCATTTTCAATACAAACTTTAACTCAATATATGAGTAATCCTTTAGAAGTCCACCTAACTGCAGCTCACAGGTTATTGAGATATGTTAAATCAACACCAGGGCTAGGATTATTTTACTCTACTGATAATGATTTCAAGTTACAGGGATTTTGTGATTCAGATTGGGCAAGATGTCCCCAAACCAGAAGAAGTGTCACTGGATATGCAATCTACCTTGGACACTCTTTGATTTCATGGAAATCAAAGAAACAAACGACAATAAGCAAGAGCTCAGCTGAAGCTGAATACAGATCAATGGGTTACACATCTGCTGAACTCCAATGGATCAAATATATACTTCAAGACCTGCAAATCCATCATACTCAACCTGCCATCCTCTACACTGATAGTAAGGCAGCTTATTCAATAGCCCACAATCCAGTGCTACATGAGAAAACAAAACACATTCAGATTGATTTTCATTACACAAGAGAGAAGATCAAGGAAGGCCTTATCAAGATTATACAAATTCCAACTGAAGCAAACCTGGCTGACGTCATGACCAAGCCACTGCCGCCTTCTACATTTCAAGCTTTCAAAGACAAAATGGGAATGATTAACATACATTCACATTTTGAGGGGGGGTATTGAGATATAGAAAATCTCCATTAGTTAGTTATTCAATTAATTCTTTTTACAGAATTAAGTTGAGCAAAATAGTCCATTAGTTAGTTATTAGTAGCTTAACTGCTTTTATATAAAAGGGCAGCTTTACTCTTCTTAAGAACTTAACACTTTGTATACGGGTTTCTCTCTCAATTCTCAGAAATGAAAGAATTCACAATCTGTGAAATTTGTTACCGGTCCAAACCGGTTCAAACTGGTCTGGACCGACGAGAATCAATTATGAACCGACAGGTGTACAATAGTGTTATTGTGTATTGGGTGCACACAAATTTTTGACATATTTAATTTCAGAAGCATATCAACAGAAAATAACTAGATTTCGAAAGTGAAGTACGTCTAACAAATTTTCGTAAGTAGAAATATCGAAACAAATCTAAAAGCAATGCATTAATTAAAATAAATTCTCCAGGGGCGAAAATGCTGTATATACCTTAAAAGCGTGATTATTTTGGTGCACTTGGTATCTAGATTATGGGCCTTGGTTATGCATGTCCTACCATGAACAACTATTTTTTACGCTCTCCAGAACATAGCCTCATTTAATTTGGAACAAAAAATATAGTGCGTTTGGGGTATTATTTCACAATAATTAAATCTCTGATTTTATTGAAGAAACCATCTGTGCTTCGTGATTATAGAATATTGTTCCAAAATACTTTTTCAATGAAAACTAGAATTTTTAGTTATTACATTTTATATGAATTTTAATAATTTTTTTGGAAGGATTATCTAGAATGCTATTCATTTTGTTTGAAATCAAACAAAAAGCTGACATATGTGTATATAGGAATTTACTCATTTTTCATAAAGGAACCGAATGAAACCAAAGTTGAAAAAGATGAGTCGGCTTTCGTTGGAAAAATAAAAATTATTCTAATTACAATATTCGTTGATAAAGACTTGTAATAAATGTAAAAAAGAAGCATATGTTGCCCAACAGCGAAGAATTTGAACAAAAAATTTCACATGGATAGAGTGATATAAAACACAAAATTTAAATGTGAAAAATTATTCTCTAAAAGGAAAGGATCGATCATAAATTCTGAGATTTTACTTATCTTGTTCTTTTTCTCCTCTAGTCAAAGAAGTATGTTTTTATTTTAAGTTTATACAGTTGAACACCTCAAAGAGTGTTCGGCCACAACCGACCAATAACCTTTTATTTTTAGTTTTTTTCTTGTTGGAGGATATTTCAGTCTAACTGAAAATAAGGAGGTATTCAGTGTTGGAGGCTATTCAGCCAGCCCCGTAAACAAAAATGTCGTTTTCTAACATCAGGGTACCCTAATTTCTACGGCTGATGAGAACACTAATGATGTAAGTTCCACCACATTTAAAAAAGGAAAAAGAAAATGCCATTTTCTTTGTACTAGGACTATTGCTGCCTTTAGACCTGAATTCGGATTCTCTGTTATACTACATGTTGCATTTTTTGTTATACAATCTCTAATACATAACACGTGTTAATTAGTGACATCATTCAGTACACGTGTTGTAGGTAAATGAAATACACTAAAGGTATATATGCTTAAGGTTTGGCTCAGTAGATTTAGGAAATCAAATCTCAATAAAGCACATTCATTAACTTCATCAGTTAGGTTTGGCTCAGCGTTCTTCAACCTTAAGCAAACACAACCTAAGGTAGAACACATAAATGATAAAGTGATCTCATGGATTAGACATTTCAAATTTAACTTAGTGCCAAAAGTAAATAATTTTCCAAAAAGTGATTTATTATACACTTAATAAATATACAGAGATTAAAAATATATTAAGCCATTTAATCTCCATACGCTTGATAAGCGTACGGGGTCCACCCACTTATGTAGTAGATAGTGCAGAATTAATTGCTTCATACTATGGCCAAATAATTGAAATGGAATTCATGCATGTTTCACATTTTCGTACAGTGGAAAAGGTGTTTAGTTTTTAACAGTCTAGTGTACTCACTAAATAATACTATAAAATACTCCCTCCGTCCCGCACAATTTTGCACGTAGGGACGGGTACGTATATTAAGAAAAAATTATTTTTTATTTTTTGAGTGACTTTTTCAAATGTGGAGATTGAGGAGGAAATTTTGAGAGAAATTTCTTTTCCAAAAATGTGACAGATCGAAACGGAAAGTGTGCAAAATTGAACGGGGCGGAGGGAATAATTAATTTCCAAAAAAAGAAGTTAGTAGGTTTGAAAAAAGGAATTACATCTTGCCTTGAAAATAACTGTTATTACATTCAACCTATTACAAAGGTGTTTGTTTAAATTTATTTTAAATATCTTATAAGTTCTGATACGTTATAAGTTTTCTCGAGACCTTAGAAGATATAATGTCTAAATTAGTATTATTTTTAAATAATAGAGCTTCAAACTAATGTGTAATCTCATCTTATTTTATCAAACACTGAGCTTACAAGCTTGATCGAACACTCTCTAAATCATAGTACATTTTAGTTGCACGGTGAGATAGTGTCTTAGGAGAACTACATTCTATTTAATGTATTTCATAAAAATATAACACTCGTATACTATAAATCGTTAACAAAATTAGCTTGACGTTGAGGCATGGCAAAGAAATGTCACATCTCCTATCAGCATCTACAAATAAGATATTGTTATATACCATTCAGTCCCGGTAATAAACTTTCGTTTTATCATGCCGTCACAAACTACAGGTGGTCAACAAACGTTGTGCATATTTTAGACGTAATCAGTAATCACCATATATTAAAGCAACTTATTAGTCATAAATGGAGATTACTTCTCACAGAGAGAGAGAGATGGAAGGTGAGATGAAGAACTTCATTCTTGTATGGAGTAGTGTAGTGGCATCCTTATGCTACTGCCACACAGCAGGCAAAGTCTTCCCCTCAGGTACTTGCAGACGACTCTCAATTCTTCCAATACTACCCCTGTTTTTGGTTCTACCCCTCAAACTCACCTCCATACACTTAGGCGGAGTCACCTCTTTCTTCATCGCGTGGCTCGCAAGCTTCAAGCTTATACTCTTTGCCTTTAATAAAGGCCCCTTATATTCAAATCATCCAATCTCACTCTCCACTTTCATCACCTTAGCCTGTTTTCCTATAAAGATCCAACCATCAGAACACTCTCAACATGCTTCACCAAAAAAAAGTAGTAAATCACGTATAAATTTCGCCACCAAGATTATCATCGTAGCCCTTCTCATACGCGCCTACGGCTATAAACAACATTTACATCCAAAAATTATATGGTTTTTTTATTGCATCCATATTTACTTCATGCTCGAGATGCTGCTGGCCCTGTTCGGAGCCCTGGCTAAAGCGTTAGTTCAGATCGAGCTCGCCCCGCAGTTTAACAAGCCTTACTTGGCTACATCCCTGCAAGATTTCTGGGGCAAAAGATGGAATTTAATGGTTCCAAGCATTCTACATCCCACTGTATTCCAGCCTGTCAGGGCGGTTTCAGCCTGTTTCATGGCAAGAAAATGGGCTGCCATTCCAGCTGTTTTGGCTACTTTCTTGGTTTCGGGCTTGATGCATGAGCTGGTTTTATACAACATTGGAAGACTGAAGCCCACTGGAGAGATGATGGGCTTCTTTGTGGTACATGGGGTGTCTTTATCAGTGGAGATTGTGATCAAGAAAATATTGTCTGGAAAGTTTTCATTGCCTGGAATTGTTTCCGGGCCTTTAACATTGGGGTATGTGATCTACACCAGCTTCAGGCTGTTCTTCCCGCCATTTCTGAGGGCCAAGTCAGACCTTAAAGCATGCACAGAGTCTCTAGCCTTTGTAGAGTTCATCAAGACTCGTATGCTCGTTAGCCCTACTGAGTTATCATGTCCATTCCTATAAAAAGACAGCATATTTTGATGGAGCTATTTATTTACTTGTACAATGTTCTGGTATTTGATAAAAATCAAGAATAATTATCAGAGTAAGATGATGAATCCAGTCTAAGAATGCTAGCTTCGTTGACTTCGACCAAGCAATTTACAGCCTAAAATAAAGAGGCGAAGATCACAATGAATATGTTACTAATTTAATATATATTAGATTGGGACCTCAGAGTTAACTAACCTTCAGCTATTTGATAGCATTGATTTCAACGAAACATAGCAGTCAATTGTATAAAGCTAGTAGATGCTGATGTTTAACGAATAATTATAAATAAGTTACAAGATCAAGTTCATGATTCCATCCAGCTAGGAGATGTAAAAAAGTTTAAAGATTGACCTCCTCAACAAGTATTATTATTATATAGAGCACAACATAGCTTCGACAAACTAAAGAATTAACAAATGAGTTCATTAATTCTATTCAGACAATACAGATTTCCTATGTACAACAAATATACCAAACTTAAAACTTGCCTGGTGCATGGATACACCAGAGTGCTCGTTCTTGTTTCTTGTAACTGAATCTAGCGCTCTTGCTAACCAGTCTGTCTGAAACAAATATCTTTGTTATGTACCTTATTTCCTGTTAGGTCATCTGACGATGTATTTCTGAGCCTGCATGATTGCTCCAAGATCAGTTTATAAGTTGAAGGATATTTCCAGGCTACTAAGGAAAATCGGTCCCTATATTCTTCAACTCCCTCGACTAACAACTGCCAAATGAGAACTCCAGCGCCTGCTCCTCTTTTCTTTGCAGACTTGTAGATTTTGTCATAGGCAATCTTCAACAAAATGTCTCTATCATATAATCCTCCTGTCTGAACAGTCAAAGGGGCACCGATTTCTGTAAAGAGAACCGGCTTCTTCAACACATTTTCACTGTCACTTATATGTGCATCCACCCAGCTTGAAAGGTGCTTCACTTTTGCTTCCATATCTGCTTGTGGGATCCTACAGCATACAATCACTATAGTATGAGTGCAGGTTTTAAACTTGAGAAGTACTTTAATTTGACAAAGTTCGCCCGCACTGCGCATGTTTTGCCTACATTATGAATCTTTTTCTGTTTGTGTTACCACCTGTTGGTAAAATTAATTTTTAAACTGTAACTCTGTCAACTCTGTCCTACGTGGCACTCACAGGTAAAACATCACTATTTGTTTTAAGGAAAACTAAAATAAAAAAGCACATACTTGAATAATAAAATTTGCCAGTCTTAAACCAGATATAGGTTTCTGCATTTTTCTCTATGATTGCATTTGGATCGGGACAAAAAATTTCTTTAAGAAAATGAAATGGATGGATTTCAAATCCTCTTAAACTTAGAGGGTGTTTGGCTGAGCTTATAAGCTCCTAAAAACATCTTATAAGATATTTAGGAGTTTATAAGCTCTTGTAAAGTGTTTGGCAAAAAAAAGATGTTTAGAAGCTTATAAAACAAATCTAAAAAATAAGTTGCTATATAACCCATCTTATTTTCATCTTACTTTTTAAGATCTTAATTATTACACTCAAATTTCACACACAATTCACACACTTACACACACTACACACAATTCACACACTACACACACTACACACATTTCACACACTACACACACTTCACACACTTCACACTACACACACCTTACACACCACACGCACTACACATACCACACACACTATACACTACACACATTTCACACACTAATCAAAATGTGTATTTAATATTAACTTTAAATTAGACCCCAAATTTATAGTTAAATCACTATATTCAATTGCAAGCTTATAAGCTTCTTTATACAAACACTTTGTTAACTTATAAGCTCCTTTATCCAAACACTTTGTGAACTTATAAGTTGCTTTAAAATTACATCTTATAAGCTCTTGAAACAACTTATAAGATGTTGGAGCTTATAAGATGTTTAAAATAAACCAAACACCCTCTTAGAGATCCAAATCACTCACTATTCAAAATGAAGGAAATGGATATAAAGTTCATATCATTGGAACACTAGTAATGGATTACCAATATGAATTTCAAATTCATCACTAAATCCTTCATCCCAGACGTAACCTATATTTAGTTTGTCCTTGATGTGAGAGGATGGACACATAATACACGCAGGACATCATGGTTAACAGAGTAACGGCCAAACGTTTAACTAACTAACAGGGTAAGTGTGTGTTACTAACCAGCTGTGTGGGTAAGCATGGACTGAAGCAAAATCTATGTCTTTAACAGCTGAATTGTTTATGAAGTCTGATCCAAGTAATGAAGCCCACTCCCCTGGATTTGATCCAGAATTCTCTGTTGATTTCGAACCATAAAACCCTTCAAGTCCAACTGTTACAAGATGCTTCCGGTCCAAACTTTTCACAAATGCAGCCATCTCTGTAATCCAAGCCTGTAAGCCAATGCTATTAAAGATTAGCTACATGACAATCAACTCTGTCTGCGTGCTTTATCTTGGTCAGTAGCTAATTTATGCAGATCAAGACAACTTAATAAATCACTCACTGTTTTTGCATTACACTTATTGCTTAATTATTCTAAGTTTTGATTATACACAATATCATTGTTCTGCAAGAAAAGGCACAAATAGAATGTCGCTGTTACCTGAAGAGCAGAAGCAGATGAAATGGATTCACAACGAGGCTCATTGATGAGTTCCCACGCAAATATGGCTGGTTCATCAGAATACTTTACTCCGGTAAACGAATTCTTCCTACCTAAGATCGCCTGCAATAGTTGATCAAAGAACATAGTCCGAACAAAATTAAGAATTATGATCAGCATGTATCTTTAAACACAGTAATGTATCTACTTCAATGTTTTTCGTTGTCAAAACAGAGGACATTTGAAGCATAAATACATCTCTAAGGGTGTATTATATGCTATTGTCAACTTATAAGGAAGGGCATTACCTTAACATAATCTCTGTAGTAACCTTTTATAATTGGATCGGAGAAGAAGGAATCAGTAGAAGAAGAGGCATTAACTCCAGCTTCTTTCGCCCAACGCACATACTGCGCTTTTCCGCCGTATGCATTCAAATTGTTCAGAAGGCTGAGGATCAATCTTATCCTATGTTTTCTTGCTTCAACTATTACATAGTCTAAAGCCTGAAGGAAAAGAAAATTGTTAGCACCAACCTAAAATTAAAAAGCCTAATCTCTCAATCTCAAACAAAAACCTCGAAGACTCGTTCACTGAAGACGCCAGGGCGAAGCTGAAGAGCAGTCGGGCCATGTCCATCACTGAAGGCCCAAGTCCTGCAAACAGTCAACCCCATATCAGCACCTCTTTTGAGCATCTCAGAAACCCTGCGCCTCGACGAGCCCCCGATGCTCTCTTCCATTAACCAGTACGAATTCCACCCATTCACGTACACTTCTTTCACTGATTCCTCTTCAAGGAGCACGAATCTGGTGTGGTTCACCCCCACGAAATCCATCTTGGGCAGGCCCCAGAACACAACAGGGAATTCGAAATCGAACTCACCGTAGAAGCTGAGGTATAAGAAGCAGAAAGTGGCCAAGATGCCCAGGATTGGGTACAATTTGGTCTCCCTCCATTGTGAATCCATAGCGCTCAAGGACACACCGTTTGTTTCCAAGTCTTATTGTTGGGGGCATGACATCACCATGAGTAGAGAAGGAAGAGGCTGCGCGTGTATGCTGCAGGTGCATCTTTTTCCACCCAGTTTAGGCTTTCCTAGGACAGGATTCTCAACAATAGCAAAAGTCAATTCTAATAAGTTACCCAGCCTGTTCCAGTGTTCTTCATCTTTCTCTTTTCTCTTTTTCTCAAAATAGACGAAAATGCACTTTTTTAAATATTATCTCCTCAAAATTAATTTTTTTAGAAAAATTAAATCTCTCATCCTTAAAATTTCAATTCTTCAAAAATAATAGTATCTTAAACCATAATTCCACAAAAATTACTTACAAGGGAAAAAAATCGAAGAAGAAAACAATAATGGACGATATGCAACCCAAAGATATAAACATTGTAAGTTGCTATTTCTTTTTTCCTTGAATTTATGATTTGTTGTTAAAAAATATTTATTTCGAGTGCTACTTTTTATATCTGCGTCATGCATTAATTCGATGGCTAACACCAAATCATCATAATAATTTCAGCTAGTAAAGGTCATATTGAGTGTATTTATTCGGTCGCTAATGATCATAATTCGGTAATTACTTGCTGAAGTATGTCAGTTTGTTCGGATCTTAACATCTTCAATGGAGAAACTCCATGTTGGTGTTTTTCGATACTATATTTGATTTTTTATTCTTCAAAATTATTCTTGAAAGTGAAAATTGAACTTTGAGGATCCTCTTTTGAAGTTCAATTGAATGAGACAAACAATGAAAATAAACATTTATTGGATTTATAATAGTACATATTTTAAAAAAAAAAAAAAAAATTGGAATGGCTTAATTGCGAAAACAAACACGAACTTTCATTAAATTGCAAATTTAACACAACTTTTTAAATTTTGTAAAATAAATCACGAACTTAATATAATTTTGCAATTTCAATCATTAGTCATTCTTCAAAGATAAATTGTCAATGTGTATAGTTATTTACGTCATGTAATGCGATATAGGATGTAATGCTGAGCTACAAAATAAAACTAAAAAATAATTAATGAAATTACGGATCAAGTTGTTCTTGATTAGACCGGAAATCGCGACGAAGTTGTATTCTCAACTTGATTCCTAATTTCTCATACCTTATGGATTATTTGATACTAAAAATCACTTATCTTAGAGAAAAGAATCACAAATAAAAAATTATGCTATGTTTGTGATAAAGCGAAAAATAATTTTATGACTAACGTATACAACAATTTTTAGTTCATATAATCGGATAATGCTCATTGCATTAGTAAAGAGAAAAAATGATTCGAGTTGACAAGAAAAAGCTATTACGACTTGTTCAATTATGTACCACTTGATCCGGGTTCTTCTTATTATTATTATTTTTTAAATTTTTATACCAACATGACATCCTACATGGTGAAAATAATCAACATGTAGAGAATTTATCACTAGAAATTGGTTGATGATCAAAATTACAAAAGTTTGCTAAGTTCGTGATTTATTTTACAAAATATGAAATATTATGTTAAATTTGCAATTTGATGAATGGTCGTGTTTTATTTTGCAATTAAGCCAATTGGAAAGGGTAAATGGGTCCAATAATTTAGTGTGTAAAGAAAGAGAGAATTTTATAAGTTTATGGTGGTATAGAAAGTAATTATGGTGTATAGAGACTTTTTGTGGTGTGCATAGAATTCTTTTTTCCCCTTTCTCCCCTTTAATTTAGGGGAAAGTTCGACTAATATTTCAGATGATATATCTATAATTATGTTCTAGTCATCATTTCCGATATGCTAACTTGAACGAGTAATTTCGATATCATTTTGGAGTCCTACTCAATCGGTTAGGAGTTTCTATATACATACATACATTTAACTAATTGATCCTATTATATATTATAAAAAATGTCCAATGATACTTCAAAATGAAAGTTTTAAGACATTAATCAACGATTGAAAATGTAAACAATATATGTTATGTTATTTTTTATAATAGTTGGCTTGGGAATCTTAACTCTTGAGAATGACCCTCAACACCTTATAAAAAGAATGGAAATCTGAACTTTTCAGCACAATCTCAACTTTCATTATTATTGTACGGGATATATATATAGTGCTAAATTATCATAATTTATTGTGTCTGGGTTGAAGAAGCACTATCTCGGTTTGGACCATCTCAACATTATTTTCTCTATTTACGGGCAACACATCCCAGAGATTTGATCGTAAGGGAGCAAAGTTGTTTCCTTGCATTTATAACAAGACAAAATTTCGGTAGTATAACTCTTGGCCATCATAACTGAAACAATGAATACAGTTTCGACCTCCAATATTATCGACTCTATCGAATAAGGTCTGCACCAAGATAAGTCCCATTTGGTATGTCACATTTCGAGACAATCAAGCAAAACTCTCATATCTTGACATTAAAGGCTTCTACTTTCCGCAATGCCCATGTGTTCTAGAATGATCCTCATGTGATCACTGCTTTCATGTTGAATCATGTTGTACTGAGCTTTGCCATTGACTTCGCATTATCTCAAGAAAAAAGAAAATGTAAGAGTGAATAATTGATGACAGTTAATAAGGTGATTGAGACGTTCCACTATATATTATAAGGATTACAACAGATTTACAAGGATGATAAACCAGAAAAGAAATATAAAGAGAGTCAACTATTCTAGGATTTCTACAGAATATACAAATTAGTTGTTATTATCCTTATTAACCCTCCCCACCCCCAAGTATTGTATGGGAGGAAAACAAACACAAAGCTTGGAACATAGAAACTTGATAGCTAGTTGTGGAAGACTCTTGGTGAAAATATCCGCTAGTTGAAGATGTGAGGGGATAAACTGAGTTGAAATCTTTCCTGCTAAGACAAGTTCCCGAACAAAGTGACAACCTATATCAATATATTTTACTCTCTTATGTGCAACTAGATTCTGGCTCAAAAAGATTGCCCTCTTATTATCATACAACAAAAGTGAACATTGCAGAGGTAAGGCTAGTAGCTCACATAATAAGTTGGTCAACCAAACCAACTTTGCAACCTGGCTAGATCCCGGTACTCAGATTTGCAACTGGACCTAGCCACTGTAGGTTGCTTCTCCGCACTCCAAGAAACTTGGTTGCCTCCAAGAAATATTGAGTAGCAGTAGGTAGATTTTCATGGTTCCATACATCTAGCCCAGTCTGCATCAGAGTGCCCAATAATAGTAGAATCTAGGCGACAAGTGGAAGACAACCGAAATAAACGTTCCTTTCACATATGAAGAATACACTTCACAACGAGAAAATGATCATCTGTTGGAGAATGTAAGAACTGGCTTGCAAGATTCACAACAAAAGAAAGGTCAAGACAAGTATGTCAAGTATTGCAAAGCCCCTACAAGTGATCGGTATACGGAAGGATCATGAAATAGTTTGCTTGTGCTAACTACAGTCTCACCTGCAACTAAAGGCGTAGAAACTAGCTTCAAATCTTGTGTTCTAACATATCATGACAATATTGCCCAATAAACAATCCTCCAAAAGTATAAGAAATATCAAGACCCATAAAGTAATTGAGTTGCCCCAGATCCTTGATGGCAAATCATTATGAGTGGGAGAAATGAATCTACGATGCATAACCGGATATTCCTTGTCACAATGATAACATTTACGCACAAAAGAAGATAGATAACATATGTACCTCGATGATAATAAAAGAGGGAAAAGTCGGACCTACTCCTGCAGAAGCTAATGCCTAAAAGAAAAGCACTAAATCGTTGAAAACCAGCTAAAGGAGTATGTCAAAGACCATAAAGTGCTTTCTTCAGACATAAACATGATCAGGATACCTCAGATCGATAAATTCTAGTGGCTGAGCCATAAACACGGGCTCAGGGAAAACACATTCAGGGATGCATTCTCAATATCAGTTGATGAAGAGGTCATTTACTCTTAACTGAAAGATCCAAGATAACCCGAACTACTGCAACTTTAACCACATGACTAATGTGTGACTACTATAAGTGCTTAGAATCAGAATAACCCCTAAGCCACTAAACGAGCTTTGTGACTCTTAATGGAGCCATCCAATTGATATATCTTCAATACACTCATTTAAAGCCAATAGTGTTTGTATTTGCAGGTCTAGGAATCGAATCACAAGTTTCACTAGAGCGCAATGCATCAATTTCCTATTGCATAGCTGACAACCACTCTAGGAATTCGGGGGTGGACTTGAAACCACGAGGCTCTAAAGAGGTAATTAGAGCGAAAAGTAAAGATATATAAGCCAAATTAACAAGGTAACGGGGCTTAAGTATACCAAATTTTGCACAAGTTATCATTGGATGAGATGGTGGAGCCGGTGCATGGTGCTCGAATTACTGAGCGTTAATGATTGTTTCGGGTCCTGAAGCAGGGACATTTGGCTCAGGCTAAACAAATGTAAGCTGTTGATTGTGAGCCACAGGAACGAGAATAGGGTCGGTTACAGCATGGAGTGGTTTAGAAATGATTGCTAGACGCGATGCCTAAGTAGGCATGGCTTGCTGACTTTGCAAGGAGGTCTATGTAAGTTGCATGGGCGGCTGCAAGGTGCCATTCATAGGTGCAATGGGAACAAGTGCACGTGATTCTCCTTTAGGTGAGTACCCCTCAGAGTCAATAAGATTTGAGATGTCAAGACTCTTTGGTTGAGCAGAGTCATTAGTGCCTGAGAACAGAAAATTTAGTTCATCAAATTAAGAATGGCGTGTGGTGAAGATCTGGGAGGAGTCAGGATCGTAGCACTGAAAACCCTTGTAAGTACTGCTCTATCACGAAAGATGCAAGAATGACGACGAGGAATCAAATTATTAGCAACATATTTAAGCAAATACGGATAAATGTGACATTCAAAAAGGTTTTCAATTGGCATAATTTAGGGCAGCGTTCAACGGTTGAAATGGTGATTTGTGCTCTAATAAAATATAGGAAATTCGATTAATCACATAAAGAGCAGTAGCGAAGACATGAACATGAGCATGAAACATCATAGACAACCTTGTTTCAGAGATGTGTTGATGTTCGCACTCAACACGCCTATCATGTTGAGGTGAATAAGGGCAAGAGATATGATGATGAAGGTCATGCAAAGCCAGAAAATCCCGAGCCCGATTCTTAATAAGTTTTGTTCCCCATCACATTGAAAGACCTTCACGGAACGTGAAAATGAATGCACACAAAACTGCGAAAGAGTACCAAGACATCATTTCTCGGACTTCGTACATAATGGATAAATCCAAGAAAATCGCGAGTAATTATCCACAAAAGAGATATAATATCTAAAACCATCAGAAGTATCAACATGAGTTGGTCCCCCATAAATTACAATGCACCAAATCAAGAACATGAGAATGAAGCTTTTCATTAAAACCAAAAGGCAAGCGATTACTCCAAGCCATTGGACAAGAATAACGAATTCCAGGATTCGGTAACAAAGAGATAACCGACAAATGTTCAAATTTATTCAAATGCGAAATAGAAAATGGAACATGCCCCAATTTTAAGTGTCATAAGTCATAGCTAGGCTTCAAAACCTTGGTACGGAGAGCAGAAACCAAAGCTAAATGCCCTCGCTCCAAGATATATAAACCTTCATCACACCTATCTTTAGTTAGGAGTTCCTTAGTTACCTGATTCTGAATCACAAAAATTTTATCGGAAAACAGAACATCAACTAGACAATCAGACGTCACTTACTATTAGACAATAATATTTTATGATATGTGGAACCGCCAAAACTTCGAGTAAATGCATATTAATGCATATTATTAGTTAAACAATGAGAGTACGTATGAGTTTTTAGACAAAGAATATGAGTTACCAACTATAACACGACCATTACCAGAATACGACTCTAAGTATCCAAAGCAGAAGTCTGGGAGGTCATATGCACAGAAGCACCATAATCAACGTACAACTTAGAGACATTGGAAGAAGCACCGAAAGCCTACGCAAGCTGAGCAGTAGGCGGTGCGTGTGAATGTGCCTGGAGAAATTAAGGACATTTGTCTGCATAGTGTTCTCTACAACAAATTTGACAACAAAGAACGTAAGGCTTATGACCCCCACAACCACTCGAGTTGTTTCTACGTCCCACGAAATTTCCGTCGCCACGGTGATAGCTGGAACCACCACAAGAATTCTGCCCAAAATTGTTAGAGACGTGTGAATTCAAATTCTGCCTAAAATAATTCGAAGTCAAATTATTAGAAGATCAATTTGAAGAATTGCCACCACGGTCAGCTACTGCAAAGGGGCTTGAGGAACAACATGAGCTTCCATCATGAGAGTCATAATATCTTATTAGATGGCTTGATGCAATAAATCACGAAAAGTGGGGACAAGTAGCATTGTCGAACGTGTATCAGAAGAAAAACAAAATTGGGGACCCAAGCCACGAAGAAACCAGTGACTTTTATCTGATTCTTCCACTGGACAACCAATTGCAGACAATCGATCACAAATTAACTTGAATTGGCGGCCATAATTTGCAACTGCAAGAGAACCACGTCAGAGAAAAAGCAACTCTTCACGAAGTTGTTAGCTCGCGACGTTCAGGGGTGAGAAAAGGCGACTTCAAGGGCCCAAATCGCACGAGAAGTCGTGCATTCGAGTACTTCGGCCATGGATTCCTTCGCAAGAGAGGACAAAATAACGCTTGAGTATCCTTTGATCCTTCGTACGCCAGGCTACTTATTCAAGATTTGGCAAGGGCTGGCCATTGGTACCAGTAGTCGCGGCCGGCGGCGGAACAATAGCGCCATGGATGAAACCAAGAAGATCATGACTTGCCGACATAGTGATGATCTGATTCTTCCAGAAGAGATAATTATAGGAGGTGAGTCTAATTGTTACCATATGAATCATTTTGGCAATTGGAAAGGCAAGTTGGCAGGATGATGAGGATCATCGTTGGCCATTAAAGATATGATATGACAAGGGGACGAGTTCGTCAAGAAGTCCTTTTTGTGCCGTGAGAATGGTCAGGGGCAAACATGTGTGTGAGAGAAAAAAGAAAATAGAATTCGATATTTTAGATTGATTCCATGTGAGAATGAATAAATGATCACCTTAATGAGGTGACTAAGACATTCCACTGTACATAATATATTCACCTTAATAAGGTGACTAAGACATTCCACTGTACATAATACGGATTACAACAAAGAAAATAAATTATAAAAGATATACAAAGATTGAGTCAACTATGTTAGAATATTCTACGAATATATATAAATCAAATTAATCCTTATTATCCTTACTAGATGTTTATCCGTGCGATGAACAAGATGAATTATTTTTATATTATAATAAGAAACCATAAATATATTAGATACTTAAATATGACTGATAAACTATATTAACATGTCATATTCAAATATAAAAATAATCGACTTATTATTTTTGTAGTTAACATAATTTTTTTCACAAAACAGAAATAAATAATTAAAAAGCAAACTAATTTAATCTAAAAATCACTTTTACAAATATATATGAGTTTTCCTATGGTAAAGTGTGAACTTAATTAATTTATGTTTCTTTATTAATTTTTTTAACAAAATAATTCAAACTATCCAAAAATTATTAAGATTAAAAAGATAAACTTAAATTAATTAATCTTAATCTTCTTAAAAAAAAGTAGATAATTTCAGTACGTTAAAAAATATTACATTTAAAATTATATCACTTTTTTATTTTCTACACAAATGTTTAAAATCAAATTATATCATAATCACCTAAAATATATTTTACACTTAAAATTAATATTTTAGTTATATATATGCATCATGGATGTCAAATTGAAGATCGTGAAAAGATTATAAGCCCTTTAAATTTAGAATGGGAAATACAAAAATAGAAAATAAAAATAGAAAAGAAAAAAACTTGATCAGGGGAGACGTCAATAAATAAGGAGTGCGACACCTCAGCGGAACACTTGTCAGAACCTGAATCATCGGGCTTCTCCTTTAGTATTAGGTAGGAATTAGAAAAGAGTGGCTTAATATAATCTAAAAAAGGCAAACTATTATCAAATGGTGTGGGAACATGACCATTATGTTGTACGAAACGATAAGGTCGTCTCTTTTAATTGAGACCACCTCCTTTGCTCCAGAAATTATGTCACGAAAACTTCCTAGGAGCTAAATTGTTGGTACATTTAAACAAATATTTTTTTAAGTCTTATAAGTATTTGGATATTAGAAATTAACAAATTACATTCATTCAAGAAGTAAAAGATTAATTTTGACATATTTATGCGGTCATCACAACACATAAATGAAAGAGGTAAAAGGAAAAGATTGATGAACGTGAAAAATTATCGTTTTTCTTGCATATTTCACGTCCATATTTTTATGAGAATTGCGAGTATTTAACATACTTAAGTGTGATCACGTGTTAAAATATATTTTCGGGTTGATTTTTCTTTTTGATATGATTTGGTGCACTTTTTTTTAGTCATATTTTGAAGGTTAGGAAAATTCGAAAGATCAAGAAGGCCGATTGCACCCACATTCTCACTCTGGCCCATATTCCAAGGTATAAACGGGCCCAAACTGGGCTAAAGTCAGGCTTGAATTGAAGTTCGTCAAGTCACTAATAAAAGTTGTGAAGGAGTCGAGTTGAGAAAATGGGTGAAAATGCCTTAAGACGACGAAAAATGGAAGAAGTGATCATTCGCATCTGTTTCCCCATTTCGGCCCACAAATCATGGTCTAAATAGGCTAGAATCAGACCCTACAAAAGCCGAACTTGAAGTTCATAGAGTCTCAAAGAAAATTCGTGAAGGGGTCGGGTTGAGAAGACGAGAGGAAGGTATCCAAAACGGTGACGAAAGACGGAGACGCTTGAAGAAGGAGACAAGGGCAAGCCAAACCAGACCCGTACCGGAGGCAGCCAGTCCGGAAGACACCTAGAAACCTTGTGAACTCGCCAATTAAGCCGGTACCAGCCGCTCCTACCGGTTGCCAGTCCGGCGGTCCGCGTATGTACCGGTTGCCCTGTTTTCCACGTGTTGTCTCCATATTTTTGTCGTAAATTTCTCATACAGGCTCAAATTCAACCGATTCAAGATGATATACAACCACAAGATGAAGATCTACAACTTTTGTGTACGGGCCAAAATCTGATTCTACACCGATAGTTCCCCGAAATCGCGAGAAGGCTGAGTCGAGCGCATACGAGGGTCTCGACTCAACAACTTATGATCCCTTACTTTCTTATTTGTATTTTACTTTTATGACCTTATTATTAGGGCTTATTTTTGCAGATTTTAGGGTTGGGGGACCTATATATACCCCTTCCCCACTCATTTGTGTATTATTCAACATTAGCATACATTGTAAAAGCTTCTCCGCTCCTTTCCTTCTCTCTCCTTCTTCATTTTCAGATGTTCTTAAGTTCTTAGCTAGGATTTTTCTTTCTCCTCTTCAAGGAGGAAGTAGTCTTTGGAGAAAAACTTGGGGGTTACTCGCGGGCTTGTGACACCCATCAAGAGTGTCAAAATTCTTCAAGGAGTAGTTTATATATTAAGCATTTTCTTATCCCTTATCTTTATTTTTGGTTATTAGTGCTTGATATTGATGGTTTATTTTATTGCTTTGATGATTTTTGGGTGATTTCCTTGTTTTTCTAAGCCCGGGAGTAGCCAAACCTTCGAGGTTGATGATTAGTTGATTGATTATTGGATTTATTGTGAGTTGTGGTACCTGGGGTTAGGATTTGGTTAATTTATAATGATGGTTAGTTGAAATTGAGCATTCGACCACAGGCTTGCTTCACGATCGCTCCGACTTTCGGTGGCTTAGAATCACTTCAATCAATCGTGTAATTAAAAGATGATAGTTGACCCCCTAAGCTAGAGATAGTACCCTTTTGAAGCTTGTGTCGACTAGATTTTAATTGAGCTTAAAGGTTAACCGCTACGCCTTAGAATGTTCAGGTGAGAAATTAACCTTGGATAATTAAATTAACCAAAACCCAATCGGTAAAAGGGAGACCTACGGAACGAGAAGCTCTACCGAGGCGGGGTGTAGAGTCTAGGAGGCATTGGTTGGGATGGACAAAATTATGTTTAGTTGCATGTGTAGGAAATACACCCTTACGTCGGTCTTTAGCGTAGGAGAAATCGAGCTATCCTCTTCTAGTCTTACGTAACCATAATCTTGGGGTCCAGGGTTGGATTATAATTTCTTATTCATGTAGGTAGTCTACACAAAACCTCGATTACTCACTATTCTAGGGTATTAGGAGCACCTTAACCTTTTATCTAGAATTCATCGATTTCGAAGAATGTCCTAGGGTCTCGCTCCCTAGGTAATGCTCTCGTGGAGTGGAGACTTTAGGATTATCTTAAATCACATATAAATCGCTTCTAAATATCAATGTTATCTTGCTTGTGTGGAACCGAGCCTCGGGAATATCTTTCCATCGATCGATTTCCTCTTTGCCATTACTTTATTGCTTTATGTTGTTTAGATTAGTCCCCACTCTTAATTTGTGATTTGCCTAATTAATTCGAAACTACTAGAGTCGATTCTCACAAAAAATCCTCCATGTGAATTCAATATCTTTTATACTCACAAATAGTACGTTTACGGTTTGAGAAAGTTGTTCCAATCCTAGCGATTTGGAGCGACTTTCGCGACAAATTCAAAGATCTCTCCTAGAATTTAAACTTTGGATCATTTATTCTATCTTCACCGCGTTCCATGTTCACTAAAAAAATAAAATATACGATATGAAATGAAAATTACCAACCTGTGGTGCCATAACACTAAGCACCTCTATGGGGCTCATACCTCGCACAAGTATGATCGGCACCCAGAGCTACTGAGGGGTAACTGTTGGGGAATCGGAGATCTGTGTCAAGGATCTATTCAGGAAGTAATTTGAATATCACTTCATAAATCAAATAACCATAATTTGAAACATTTAAATCATACAATTCATGTAATTAAATAACAATAATCATACAATAAGCCATAAATAAGTGGAACCCAGGGATTATCGTATTTACCTTCGAATCGGAGAGACACCGTTGAGAAGAATTATCCTTTCAACCTAAAGATCTTCTTGAGTATTCCCTAATCTCAAGCTCGCCAATCCGGTGGGGAATCAAAGGATTTTTTTAACACTCAAGGAAGGATTAATTTTTTCACGAAAAATAACCACTCAATTATGCATATTGGGACCGAAATTGGTCCCCTGTTTACAACAGGGGGGAGGGGACAAGGTGTCCCCTGAAGAACCCCACAAGGTGTCCCCTGAAGAACCCCACAAGGTATCCCCTGAAGAACTTCTTGCCCTGCCGATCCAAACGCTCCGGATGGATCAATCATATAACTATGGTTGGATGCTTTATCTGCCTGAAGTCGTGTAAACCAGAAATGAATTAATAAATATGAAGCAAGACCTACTCCCTCCCATCCCAAGAATAATTGAAGAGAGTTATCTCCAGTCACCAACGATTCCGGATTCTCCTGCCTTTCCGCCATAGTCTACCGTCAAAAGAGTTGACTACTCCGCTGATCAATCCAACGCAATAATCCCGACTAGGCATCGGGCCCTCCCTTTTTTGGGAGCTAAGATGGAAGCCCCGGCATTCACAGGTAGCCGTCGACGAGACTAGTGGAGTCTGCCAACCCCTGATTAATAGGCTAAAGGCAGAAATAGCAGGTGCTTTAGCTCTTCCGCCGTATGCGAGCATATTGTATACTCACTTGGAAGAGGATACATTATCAGAGGGAAGAAACCAAGGGCCGATAGCAGCTATGCCTCTAATACCATGACCCACGATTACATGACCCAGTGAAAGCACAACAACCCAAACTAGTTGATCATAAACCTTCTTCCAAGAATCATAAACAACAGAGTTGGAAAGGTTGGAATCACAAGAAAGGATTGGGTCAATGCCACCAGTCTGTTCACCAACAATGGAGATTTGATTAGCTTACTTGTTCGGAGCGGCTCAAGTCATTGTGGAAAGGCAGCCTCGGGCGAAATCCATTCCCAGGGCGTGACGGGCGGTGTGTACAGGGCCCGTGTACATATTCACCGCGGCGTGCTGATCCGCGATTACTAGCGATTCCAACTTCATGTTCCCGAGTTGCAGAGAACAATCCGAACTGCGGCAACCTTTCGGGATTAGTTGCCAAGAACAGACTTTATCATGGATAGTTTTGTCCTGGAAAGACTTTCTTATCAAATAGATATTTATGCCAAGAATCTATTAGTGAGCAAGGGGATACTAACTAACAGCCGAGTCCTCTCCGAACCGCAGGAGATAGTTGCCCATCATACGGCTCACCAACTTCACTTGCCTCTATGGGGGCCAAAGACTCCTTCATTCTAGCCTCGACAGCTAAATCAGCCCCCTTTAAGAGAAGGATGATCGAAATCCTCTCCCACTTGGGAGAGGAAAGTATGGATAAAACTCTATCAGCTCTGGAAATACATTTTTCCATATCTTTTCGTTCCTATATCCCACTTCATGATTAATATTTATCCTCTTAGTTAATGGACTTATATTGCAATACTCAAGGGGCGTTCAGGAGGACTAGGATTAGGCCTCCCAATGGACCTTGATATCAATATTGAGCAATCAATATTGTTCTAGCTCATTGATATTAATTCATTCCACGATAGAATTGATAGTGAACTACATCCTAATCCATATTATGAAATATGTCTCCCGATTTTTTTTTTTTCATGTTTAAGATTCAATGTCCATCAATTAATTTAAGCTACTGAATACTTTAATTAACTAATATCTTTTATTTCTTGAGAACAAACAACTCAACATTATTATCATATCGGAAGTTAATTCATTGTACATGTTTGATATGATAAACATTATGAGCCCATCAAGGGGACATAATCAACTTGTTTCACTAAGACTAGATATTTCGTATTAATTTAGCAATCTATCATATATTAATAATATTTCCCAAAGTAAAGAGCATTGAGTCCTAATGACTCTTGGCCCAAAATAAATCAAAGCAACATTAATTAATTAATTATATACAATCGCAATTAAGTGACAAAAATTAAGAAATCAATAACCACTGAAATGTAATTTTTCTATCAAGTCAGTCTAGAAAAACTATCTCGTTGTTGATCCAATTCAGTGCAACAAATGCACTAGTGTAATCTTTTGGTCAAGACAAATCAATCCGAGCCTTACACATCAACTTCTACCGATGGATTGTTCAATTCCATCTAAGTTGTGAAAGGAACTAAGAATGTGATCTTCTGTAATCAACTACACACCACATTGTCTATAATGTAAAGTATTTGAACAATATGCAATAAATATATATAACATTCATAATATTTAAAGCAAACAGTGATAATTTTTTCTCATTCTAAAAAGTGCAAGAAACAATTTATATACAAAACAACACTTAAAAGCATGCTTTACAGTATAAACCTAAACAGTAACCCGAAGCGCGATCTACGCTGGTCTCGCCTTACTGAGACCATAAGTCGAGGTGCAAAGCATGTGCCCTCGATGTACCCGAAGCACCCACCAAATTAAAAGGAACTCGTAGAGGTCCCGACATTAAAGTACCTGAAAAGTCAGTAGTACACTGACATCCATTATCCCCCTACCAAAAAGTAAGTTGGACAACCGACATGTCCCTACAGAAAGTACCAGACTAGGCCGTTGACAAAGTTTAGAGCTTACGTGGCACGCACGAAATGACTGTCTTGCTCTGTAGGGTTAACAGAGTAAGTATATAAGCAGATATCGGGTCTCGTGCATAGCATTGCATACATAAGACTACCTAATGCAGAAGCACATGGTAACTGTCTCATTTCCTCTTTCTCCTTAGGTGTATTAGGACACATCTCCTTAGAAAGTGGAACGCCATGTCTGAAAGGTAGCAATCCTTTCTTGTCGGTTTGCATGCTAAAATGAGTGATCACAGTGTCAACATAGGCCGCTTGAGATAAGCTCAACATCATTTTCTTGCGATCTCATATAACTTTGATCCCAAGAATGTAGGCTGCCTCTCCTGAGTCCTTCATTTGAAATTGTTCGGATAACCATATCGTTACGTCTGATAATAGCTCCACGTTGTTGCCAACTAGGAGAATATCATCTACATAAAGTGTAATAAATACTTCATATTCGTTGACATCTAGACGCTACACGCAAATCTCATTTTCACATTGAGAATCTCGTCAAAACGTAAGTTCCATGACCTAGAAGCTTGCTTAAGTCCATAAATGGACTTCTTGAGCTTCCATACTAGATGTTCTTCTCCTTTCTTCACATAACCCTCTGGTTGCTGCATATAGATGTCCCTAACTTCTTCAAGATAATCATTTAAGAAAGCGGTTTTAACATCCATCTGTCAAACCTCAAGGTTTAAGTGAGCTGCTATGGCGAGAAGGATCCGAATGGACTTGAGCATGGCCACAGGCGAAAAGGTTTCATCGTAATCTTTACCCTCAATCTAGGTATACCCTTTCGCCACTAGCCTAGCCTTATAGGTCATGATCTCTCCATCCCCTCCTCTCTTTCTCTTGTATACCCACTTACTGCCTATAGCTATATAGCCATATGGCAGTCCAATCTTCTCTTACACATCCATAGCAGTTATGGATTCATATTCAGAATCCATAGCGAGATGCCATTCTTTCGCATTCTCCTCACTCACTGCCTCGGCGTATATCCGTGGATCTAGATTAGCATGTCCGTCTCCTGGGATCAAATCTAAAGATTCTCCCACAAACATGTACCGATCAGGTTGACAAACAATCCTCCCACTATGTTGGAGCTATGTAGGCATTATATCAATAGGTTGTGCAGTAATTGGTAGTATAGCCTCTTGCATACTTGGCTGTGGAAATGGAATCGCCGTGACATTCCTTTTGAGTTCTTGAAGGGAAATATATGTCCTGGACTTGTAATTAATGATATATTCATCATCTAAGAATCGGGCGTTAGTGCTAATAACGACCTTCTGATCCTTAAGACTATAGAAATAACCACCCTTCGTTCCTTTTGGATACCCTATAAATATCATCACCCCTGACCTAGATTCCAACTTGTCAGCATCCTTCTTCAGCATGTGTGCTGGACTACCCCAAATCCTTATATGGTTCAAGCTAGGCTTGCGCCTAGACTACAGCTCGACAGGGGTCTTGGGTACCGACTTGGATGGTACCAGGTTTAACAAATAAGATGTCGTTTCTAAGGCATATCTCCGGAACGAAATGGGCAAAGATGTATAACTCATCATGGATCGTACCATCTCAAGAAGAGTTCGATTTCTTCTCTCTGCTACACCATTCTGTTGAGGAGTACCCGGTGTAGTCAATTGGGATGTAATCTCAACCTTTAACAAGTATTGTGTGAACTCGTTGCTAAGGTATGTGCCACTGCGATCAGACCGCAATGACTTGATACTTTTTCCCAACTTCTCTTCACTTCTGCCTGAAATTCTTTGAATTTCTCAAAACATTCAGGCTTGCGGCAAAGTAGGTAAATGTATCCGTATCGTCAATAAACGTGACAAAGTACTCATACCTTCCACGAGCTTGAGTGGACATCAGTCCATACAAGTCAGAATGGATCAGCTCTAACACCTCATACCTTCCACGAGCTTGAGTGGACATCAGTCCATACAAGTCAGAATGGATCAGCTCTAACACCTCATTTGCCCTATTCCCCTTTGCCTTAAAAGGTCTTGTCGACATCTTTCCTTCTATACAGGATTCACAGACTCGATTTTGAACTGGTTGGAATGAATCCAACACCCCATCAGACACGAGTCTTTGGATCATGTTTAGACTGATGTGACCTGATCTTAGGTGCCAAAGACGTGTTTGATCCTCTTGAGAAGATAATTTTCTTTTGTTTAGATTGATGATGTAGATGCAGCGAAACTGAATATCCATCACAATAAAGTTTCGAAACTGAAATCAAGTTCCACTGAAAATCCGGCACAAACAAAAGACCTCTCAAAACTAAAACAGTGTCATCAAAACATAAAGATAAATCTCCAACTACAACTGTCACGACCCTTGTCGCATTGCACATGGAGATAGTGATCTCGCCATCCCTAAACTGCCTTGTCGGCTGGAAGCCCTGCAAGGTGTAACAAACATGATAAGTAACACTTGTATCCACTACCCATAAATGAGTAGAAACAGAAGCCAAACATGTTTCAGTTACTAAAGCTAATGGCGTACCTTGGTCTTTTACCTTTAGCTTTGGACAATCTTTCTTCCAATGCCCAGTGTTACCGCACTTGAAGCACTTGCCCTTGGGCTTCTTCACACCACCTAGGACCCGTTACTCTACTCCCACTACTTGCTTGACCTTCTCGCCCTTTCGTCACTTTTTCTTGTTTTCACCTTTCGATGGAATAGTGGGCCCATTGGCAGTGATCAAAGTCTGTGCACCCCTTCCCATAACCCCTTTTGTTATAACTAGATCATTGAGTAACTCATTAAGAGTATACTCTTTCTTGACCATAACAGCATTGAGATGGAAGTTCTCAAAGGATTTGGGAAGTGAGTTAAGAATGATATCGACCTTAGCCTCGCCGTCGATACCTCATCCTACCAAGTCAAGCTTGTCCATGAGGTTAATCATTTGCATGACATGAGTGTGCACAGAGCTGCCCTCGGTCATCCAACTATCCATGATTTGCCTCATTAAGCAAACCGAGCAGCTCGGTCCGGCTCCCCATAGACCTCTTGAAGGTTCAATTTGATGTCGGCGGCATCGTCCATGGCCTGATGCTCGAGCTGCAAAGTGGATGACATAGTGTTCATAATATAACATTTAGCCACATTATTAGACTTGTGCCACCTCTTATGCGTTTCCCGCTCCTCATCAGTGGACAGATCAGCAAGGGGAGCCGGACGAGGAGTAACTAGTACAAAGTAGTGTTCCTCAGCGACAATTATATATTCCAGATTATGTTTCCATTCTTTGTAATTAGGACCGGTTAAAGGATGTTGTGCAAGAATGTTGATAACAGATGACAAAGACATATCTGAAATGTTTGAACAATAAAACATGTAAGAACAAATCACATATAATTTAAAACAACAATATTATAACCTTTTGATAAAACAATATTGATTGAAACCTCCAATAGCCCAAGAGATTCTAAACATAAGCCACGCGAATGGACGTTTATATGTAGAACCCTTGACCAGACTAAAACACTTAGTCTTTTAATTTCAATCCATGTCAACTTAACCTTTTGACAAATGAAATTAATAATCGGACTTTAAACAAGACCATATTATTATTAAGAAGGGACTCCGCGGGGAGTTGTACTTAAAATAACATCTAAGCATTGACCGCAACCTAACTTTAGTAAATAAATTCTTGGATTTGACATACTCACACGGACCATGTCGCTTCTAACTTATATCCTTTGTTATCTCATTTATTTCCATCTTCTAGAAAACTCGTGAAAATTGCACGTGTAAGCCACGTGTGTGGACGTTTACCCGTGTATCTCCCACTTCTCTTATGGAATAAAAATATTTTATTTAGAAGTCTCAACTGGAAAACTTATAAAATAATAAATATTAGTAAGCCACACATGTGGACGTTTATTAACATTATTACCCACTTTGCCTTGAGCCAGACGTGGAGGTCTTTGACAATTTTTAAAAATACCATTAAAAATGTCGGATTATGCTTAATCTTTTACTTCAAAAGGTTTGTCCATGCAAAACATGTAACCCTAAGCATAAAAACTAGACTCAACATGTAAAACATACTCGCAGAATTTAATTATTCTTATAAATGTGATAAACCTAGCATGCTTGTCTAAGTGCAATTAATAAAACACATAGAAATAGAAAAAAAATTAAACACTAAACATCCACAAAGCGAGAAAAACGATAAAAATAAATAAAACTCGTTCTTCGTGGCTCATCATGGATAAAACTTCCTAAACTATTACAAAATTTGGAAAAATACAGGTCTTTTGGGCCGTCACGTCGGGCCTCGCGTACTCGGGTAAGAACCGGGCTAAAACAAAAATATCGGGCTGAAGACGAGCTGCGTGGGCCGATGGGTTGTCGGGCCGAAACCCTAGCCCACGCCCACGCCACGACCAAGGGTGCCAAACCGCCTAGAGCCGCCGGGGCCTGCTGGGCCGAAGCCAAGCGTCTCGCACGCGCCCGGGCCTGTGCACGACAACGATCTGCTAGGATTTGCAAACCCTAGCCGCCGTTGCTGCTGCTACCGGGCGCCGGCTACTGCTGTCGGGTTCTTCGCATTTTTCGTGTTCTTCGTCTTCGTTCTTCGACTTTTACAGATTTAAAAAAAAAAAAACACAATGCAGTATAATTGTAAAGTTAATCTAACCACAGATTTTCTCGTGATGAAAAAAAATTACAATGTCAACAAACATGACGTAACCAACGAAAAATAAATAAGCCACGAAGAACGTCAATCCATTAAATTAAAAAAAAATGCACATTATAATCGAACGTGAATTATATCTGACAGAGTCAAGAAATCCGAAACAGGCTCTGATACCAATTGTAGGAAGTTTGAATTTCCCCAGGCCCTTCTTAGATTATCATAATTCACCATACATTGATTAATCCTAAAATGCATTTATTTAATTTAATTGCAACACTTTGATGTTTAGAATCAACCTGAGAATTGGGTACACAACAAACTGATTTCAACTCCAGCTTTGATCTTCTAGACTGTATCCCTGCTCAATTCCCAATGCCAGATGGACAACAAACTTTGAGAAATCTCAAGCCTGAGAATTTTTCTGCCAGCGCCGCCCTCTTTCTTTTTTTCTTTTCTTTTTTTCTGGGATTTTACGGTAGGTCTATTATAATCACAGATCATGAATTATGTATTTAAATTTAATACACTGAGTCTGGGCCTGGCCTGATAGATTAATTCCCTCTTGGGCCAGGAGTCAGATGAGCCATCCCAGGGATCAAATACAAGGAATAACGATGGGCCAAACTATGAATTAATTTTTCTATATGTCATGATAAGATCAGAATCACACCAAATAACAAGAACACTGTTCGGACGAAAAACACATAAAACTGGCTGAACAAACAAGAACGCAGAAATCAGAAAACAAATAAACACAACGAGCTTTACGTGGTTCGATCATCGATGATCTACATCCGCAGAGGCTCTATGCACCTCAATTCACTTCACTACACAAGCAATTACAAGAATTTCCAAGAATCTAGTAAATTCCCAATTCACAAGCCGAATTGGATTACAAACCCTAGAACTCTAATTCTCTCACTAGTGTAATGTTTATAGAGGGAAAACTCTATGATCTAGCTCGCATTTACAAGTGTTGACTTCAAACCCGGTTCCCTGATCCGGTTCTTCAAGTTCTAATTTCGGTTCTGGATTCCCAACAACTCATACTTCATATAAGCCTCACTTGATGAAATTGAACTGTGTGATAACACGTTATTTATGCATGTATTTAGGTCGATTTAGGATCATATTTTATATCATTTACGTGCATATTTGACCGGCATTTATTTATATTAATAATATTTGGGTCATTTGACGTGTTTCGACTTGTTTTAAGGTATTTTGAGCATTTTCAGGCTACCGGACGAGGAAACAAGTTGGAAAAGAGTGAAAACCGGCCCAAAGGAGTGAAAACCGTCGAAGAACCGGTCCGAACCGGCCTGAACCGGTCCAGGAGCAAAACCGGGCAAGAACCGACACGGCCGCGTCAGACTTGTAACACGGCCGTGTCAAAAGTGGTCCACAAAGCGCTGTTAGTTCTGGAATGGAACACGGCCGTGTCACAACTGCAACACGGCCGTGTCAAATGTTGAGCAGAAAGTGAATTGTGCAAAGCAACACGGCCGTGTCACTTAAGCAACACGGCCGTGTCAGGAGGGTTTTTATGCGAGGATTTCATATTTTTAATAGGATTTTGATCCTATCTTTCCCAAGATTCGGCCCAACTCTATAAAAAGGACCCCAAGCTCTAGGAAAAGGAGATCAATCATCAAGAACATAAATTACATCATCTTGGAAGACAAAAAAGACGAAGATCATCGAGACGGAGTCATCCGGGTTTATTTATTCTTTTCTAGTTTAATTCTTTACAATGTTTTTATTAAGATTTTGTATTGGATTATTGCTAGGCATGAGTAGCTAAGCTATTCGTGTCCTAGGGTTAGAAAGTAGGGATTTTTATAACAATGTTTTGATTTATGTTTTAATCTATTAATTCCATTCTTTATGTGTTTTATCTCTATGTTTATGCTTAAACTGAATTTAGCTTGATCACCTAGATTTAGTAATTTAGTTTAACAATTCCGCTTCGAGAGGAGGGAATTGTTATCAGACTTAGAACATAGAGCGCAGTTGTCTATGACTGTGTAGGCCGTGGCTTAAGATCGTTTGGGAGTTATTAGGTTTAATTGACTCGAGAGGGTAATTAGCTTAATTAATCAACGGTTTAATCGCTTCGAGAGAAGGATTAGATTATTGTCGTGCCGCCTAATAAACATTAGAATTGGTAAATTAATAGGTTAATCATATTCCACATTGAAATAATATCCTGAAATCGAAGCCCTAGGATACCTTTTCTCTTTGATTGTTAGTTTTCGTGTTTCCTAAGTTTGAAGTTATATTTAATTGAGTAGTTTAATTAGTAAAATCAACCTTTAAAACTTAGTATCTAGTTAGGACATTCCTAGAGTATTAGGGTATCAAACTACCTAAAACTATTCCTTGTGGGATCGACCTTGATAATCGTTACTACACCTACATCCGTACACTTGCGGAACACTAGGTTAGAAACCGACGTGTCAAGTTTTTGGCGCCGTTGCCGGGGAATAGGATTTAGCGCTTAGTTTTTATCTTGAAAAATAGGAGGAAACTAGACTAGATTTTATTTTTTCGTATTTTTAATCTTAATTTTCGTTTTATTTTTTTATTTAATTTTAGTGTTACGCGGTAGTTCTTGTTTTTGGTGTTTTCAGGCTTCGTATGCACACCAGATCAAAAGGGAAAGAAACCCTTCTTCCTTTCGATCCAGAAATTGAAGCGACAGCTCGCAGACACCGAACGAGAAGAAACTTCACAGCTGAGATGGAGAACCCACCGCAGCAACCGAATGATGAAGTATTAAATAGAGTGCTAACAGCCTTAGCACGATTGGACGATCGCGTCACTACTATACAGCAGCAGATACCTGTACAGCAGCAACAGTTGCCACAACAGCACGGACAGATTCCAATAGAACCAGATGCGGGAGAAGAAGACAATACACCTATTAGTGACTGTTTAAGGCCGAATCCTAATCAACAGTCAGGAGGAGTACAACTTCCGCCTCTGAATGCAAATAGTTTCGAGCTGAAGCCTGCACTGATCAACATAGTGCAGCAGAACCAGTACGGAGGAAGTGCAATGGAGGATCCGAACGCTCACCTGATAAAGTTCCGAAGATTGGCAGATACAATCAAAATAAACCATGTGCCACACGAGCAGGTTAAGCTGCGATTGTTTCCCTTTTCGTTGAAGGATAGAGCCCTCCAATGGTTCAATTCCTTGGAAGATATCATCAGTTGGGAAGAGTTGAGCACTTCGTTCTTATTGAAGTACTTTCCACCGAGCAAGATGCTCGACTTGCAGAATCAAATTAATCAGTTCAAACAGCTGGACCAAGAGCCATTCGGAGAGGCTTGGGAGCGATTCCGGGATCTTATCCGGAGTTGCCCTCAACATGGGTTCACCAAGAAGCAGCAAGTATGCAAGTTCTACAATGGTCTACTTGCTCCGACTAGAAACCAAGTGGATGCAGCTGCGGGTGGAAGTTTGATGGAGAAGTCAGTGAGGATGGCATTCTCAATCCTGGACGCGATGGCCAGAACGAGCTACCAATGGTCGAATGAGAGAAACATGCCAAGGAGGGTAGCCAGTGTCCAAAAATGCGAGCCCGTCAATAATGAGCCAATTGAAAAGCTCACAGCACAAGTAACAGCATTGACGAGCCAGGTGAATTTGCTAACTAATCTAACGTTAGCACAACAGCCAGGGGGTCCGGAAGAAGTTGAAGAAGTAAAATTTGTGAATCAACGAAACTTCAACAACTTCCAGAACAATCAGCCTCGGTACAATCAGTACCCTCAGAATCATCAGAACTTTTCATATGGGAACGCGCAAAATACACTTAATCCGCCACCCGGATTTGCTGTTACAAATGGCATGATCCATGACGGTAAGAAGCCATCACAAGAAGAGATCGCGATGTCACAATTCGAAAAGTATGATGAAAAGTTAGCTCAGTTGGAGAAGAAAGTGGATGGAAAATTCATGGAGCTAAACAAGCATATCACTGGGCAAGGGGCAGACATCAAGAGGCTCGAGAACACGTTGGTGCAGACTCAAGCTAGCATTGGAGAGTTGACATCAAACATGAGTCAGCTGATAAAGATAGTAGGAGCTCAACACAAGCAAGGCCAATACCCGAGTGATACAGTGGTTAACCCGAAGGAGCACTGCAATATTGTGGAGCTAGATGAGCATGAAGAGAGCTTGAAGGACCAAGAAGCGAAGGAATCAAGCGAGGAAGTCAAAAACATTGAGAAGGAGGAGGTCAATACAATCATAGATAAGAAAACTTCATCTCCTATTCTTGATGAGTCTTTTGATTTTTGTTTTAAAAATTCGTTCTTTGCTAACCTTGATCCTTTAGAGCAATCTAGAGTTGTTGTTGTGAAACAGGAACCACTAAAGGAGAGAATCGAAGTTAAAGAGAAAACAAAGGAGTGGGAGGATGGAAAAGAGGCGACAAAGAAGAGACCGAGCAGGCCCAAGAAGAACGCAAACACAAGCATGAAACCAAGAAGAGCAACAAAAGCAAAAGATCCAGGGAGTTTTACTATTTCTTGCTCAATTGGTAGTCATGAATTTCATAATGTCATGTGTGACTTAGGGTCTAGCATAAATTTGATGTCTCTTAAGCAGTGTAGACAATTAGGATTAAGGGAAATTAAACGGTCCTTTACTACTATCAAATTGGCGGATGGATCTTCATTAACGCCGTTGGGAGTAGCAGAGGATGTAGTGGTAAAAGTGCTAAATTTTGAATTCCCTAGTGATTTCTTAGTTGTTGACATGAAAGGGAGTGATGAATTCCCTTTTATCTTAGGAAGACCCTTCTTGGCGACTAGCCAAGCACTAATAGATGTACCTAAAGGGGAGTTGGTTTTTCGGGTTCAAAACGAAATAATCACACTCAACATACATAAATCGGGTCTAAGGGGTAGGCACAATTGTAGCATTATTTACACTACCCTAGCGGCTGTAGAAAATCCTCGTGCCCCAAATAGCTCTTTAAGTGACCAGAAAACGTCCAACTCGGGGTGGCTAGAAGAAGGTTGATAGGAAAAGGACGTCCGGCTGAAGACGTAAAACAAAGCGCTTGTCGGGAGGCAACCCGAGGTTTAATGTTTTATGTTTATATTTTTTTATTGCGTTAATTTTATGTTTTACGTGTGTTTTAGTGTTTTATGTTTTTAGGAATCAACATGGACGAGTGTTGCAAGAAACGGGGGTCGAAAAGACGGAAAAATCGCGTTAAAAGGAGCAGAAGATGCAACATGGCCGCGTCGCACAACGGACACGGCCGCGTCAAAAAGCACTTAGAAAGTGTTTTCAGCACTGGAATGCAACACGGCCGTGTCACAAAACGACACGGCCGCGTCAAAATCAAGCCCAAAAACCAATTTTGGTTCAAAAGCAACACGGCCGTGTCGGCCTTATAACACGGCCGTGTCAAAACCAAGCTCCAAACACGATTTCACACTGGAACGCAACACGGCCGTGTCACATAACCGACACGGCCGTGTCAAAATCGGCCAAAAAACATCAATTTTGGCTCAAAAGTAACACGGCCGTGTCACAACATTCAACACGACCGTGTCAATACTTCAGCAGAAAAAAATGAAAAATTCAGAGCGTGATGCGGAGACGGCCGAACCAAGATTTAGTAGGAGCAAAATGGCACGATTTCGGAGCTCGTAGGGGTTTCAAAACGCCATCGTCGAACGATTTGTAAGTTAGCACCAAGGCGTACCACATTTTTCCTCCAAACATTGGCTTTCAGCCAAGTTTGGGGGAGGGGGTAGACCGTGGAACGTCTTGGCAGCTAGATTTCTAGTTTTGATTTATTTTTTTCGTTCGAGATTCTTGCTGTTAATTGTGGGTCCGTGTGCCCATTGTGCTGATTTTTATTGTTTCAATTGGTGTTATCGGGTCTGTGAGCCCAGTTATCTGATTTATCGGTGTTGTTGGGTCTGTGAGCCCGAGTTTGATTGCATATTGTTTTCATGTTGAGTCTTAGGAGTTTAGAGTTTAGAGTCTTATTAGTGTTTTAGTTTTTTAGTCATAAGAATAATAAACCCGGAAATAGGTAACAAGTGAAAAAAATAAAAAGAGAATAATTGGGAAAGATGGAGGATGAATAGTTAATGATGAGATGATTTAGATGAAAAAATGGCACATAATAGAGCATGAGAGGTGTTTTGAGACGAAATTGAGCGTGAACTGAGAATATTCAATCAAAAGTTACCTTGTGAGAATTTGAGCCTAATTATACTCCAACTTTCGGAGTAAGATACTTTCTTTCGGTGTGAATTTGATTGAATATGTGTACTAGTCTCTAGAACTTGCCTTGAGTCTTTACTAAGAATGTGTCAAGTATATGTTGTGATTTAGGAAATGATCTTAGGCAACTTTTTGTTTAAGCCTATTTGTTCGAACCAGGAAAATTGCCTTTGAACCATAATGGAAAAAATTGTCCCTAGTTAGCCCACTTGAGCCTTACAGCTTTATTTATTCATAACCTAACAATATCAGCCAAAACCTTTTGATTTAATTCTTTTGGCCCTAATTGGATTAATCAAGTTAGAGGGAGGAGAATTGGAAGGAATTTTGGGTGAACAATTTGTGGGAAGGAATGGGAAATAGGGATATTTTCAAAAGATGAAGGGAATAAAAGAAAAGTGATAGGTGAAAAGCGAAGAATGGCCTCTCCTAGAAAAAAAAAGAAAAAGAAAAAAAAAGAAAAAAAAAAGAAAAAAAAAAGAAAAAGAAAAAAAAAAGAAAAAAAAAAAGAAAAAAGTTTTTATTATTAGTATTATAGAGGAGAGGCTAGAAAATAAAGTGCTCAAATTATGAATTTGCTTAGAACATTCGGGTAGTCCCAAAAATGTGGTACCCGCAGAATTGAAAAGCACTTAAGTTGTACGGACTTTTAAAGGTGAAGAAGTCACTTTGTGAGGTGATTTGTTGAAATTTGAAGAGTGAGGTTGAGTGATTGTATTGAGGGGTAGTCGGGTTAGACGTAACTTAATTAGTCCAATGAATAGTCACTTAAATCCAAATGTATCCCACCTTACCTTAAGCCCACATTACAACCAAAATAAAGACCTTTTTGATCCTTTGTCACACGTATCAAGTACGAGGTCTAGTGTAGACGATTGGCAAGCTTATGGTAGACTTTGCATGTAATTCAATATGAGTGGAAATTATTCTAGCTTAAACACTTGAGAGATGAGTGAAACACTTACCCGGTGAGGGTTGAATAATTCGAAAGTTCAAAGTCTCGAGATTAGTTGATTTACGCGTTATCACATATGCTCAAGTGAAGTGTGTTGCCTAGTTGTTGTAAGAAAAATCAGACTGAAACTGAATTCATCATCTAGTCGCCCTAAACAAATGCATAATCACTTGTCATCTTTGTGTCTTTTGTTATGATGTTCGGGACGAACAACAGTTTAAGTTTGGGGGAGTTTGATAACACGTTATTTATGCATGTATTTAGGTCGATTTAGGATCATATTTTATATCATTTACGTGCATATTTGACCGGCATTTATTTATATTAATAATATTTGGGTCATTTGACGTGTTTCGACTTGTTTTAAGGTATTTTGAGCATTTTCAGGCTACCGGACGAGGAAACAAGTTGGAAAAGAGTGAAAACCGGCCCAAAGGAGTGAAAACCGTCGAAGAACCGGTCCAAACCGGTCCGAACCGGCCTGAACCGGTCCAGGAGCAAAATCGGGCAAGAACCGACACGGCCGCGTCAGACTTGTAACACGGCCGTGTCAAAAGTGGTCCACAAAGCGCTGTTAGTTCTGGAATGGAACACGGCCGTGTCACAACTGCAACACGGCCGTGTCAAATGTTGAGCAGAAAGTGAATTGTGCAAAGCAACACGGCCGTGTCACTTAAGCAACACGGCCGTGTCAGGAGGGTTTTTATGCGAGGATTTCATATTTTTAATAGGATTTTGATCCTATCTTTCCCAAGATTCGGCCCAACTCTATAAAAAGGACCCCAAGCTCTAGGAAAAGGAGATCAATCATCAAGAACATAAATTACATCATCTTGGAAGACAAAAAAGACGAAGATCATCGAGACGGAGTCATCCGGGTTTATTTATTCTTTTCTAGTTTAATTCTTTACAATGTTTTTATTAAGATTTTGTATTGGATTATTGCTAGGCATGAGTAGCTAAGCTATTCGTGTCCTAGGGTTAGAAAGTAGGGATTTTTATAACAATGTTTTGATTTATGTTTTAATCTATTAATTCCATTCTTTATGTGTTTTATCTCTATGTTTATGCTTAAACTGAATTTAGCTTGATCACCTAGATTTAGTAATTTAGTTTAACAATTCCGCTTCGAGAGGAGGGAATTGTTATCAGACTTAGAACATAGAGCGCAGTTGTCTATGACTGTGTAGGCCGTGGCTTAAGATCGTTTGGGAGTTATTAGGTTTAATTGACTCGAGAGGGTAATTAGCTTAATTAATCAACGGTTTAATCGCTTCGAGAGAAGGATTAGATTATTGTCGTGCCGCCTAATAAACATTAGAATTGGTAAATTAATAGGTTAATCATATTCCACATTGAAATAATATCCTGAAATCGAAGCCCTAGGATACCTTTTCTCTTTGATTGTTAGTTTTCGTGTTTCCTAAGTTTGAAGTTATATTTAATTGAGTAGTTTAATTAGTAAAATCAACCTTTAAAACTTAGTATCTAGTTAGGACATTCCTAGAGTATTAGGGTATCAAACTACCTAAAACTATTCCTTGTGGGATCGACCTTGATAATCGTTACTACACCTACATCCGTACACTTGCGGAACACTAGGTTAGAAACCGACGTGTCAAGTTTTTGGCGCCGTTGCCGGGGAATAGGATTTAGCGCTTAGTTTTTATCTTGATAAATAGGAGGAAACTAGACTAGATTTTATTTTTTCGTATTTTTAATCTTAATTTTCGTTTTATTTTTTTATTTAATTTTAGTGTTACGCGGTAGTTCTTGTTTTTGGTGTTTTCAGGCTTCGTATGCACACCAGATCAAAAGGGAAAGAAACCCTTCTTCCTTTCGATCCAGAAATTGAAGCGACAGCTCGCAGACACCGAACGAGAAGAAACTTCACAGCTGAGATGGAGAACCCACCGCAGCAACCGAATGATGAAGTATTAAATAGAGTGCTAACAGCCTTAGCACGATTGGACGATCGCGTCACTACTATACAGCAGCAGATACCTGTACAGCAGCAACAGTTGCCACAACAGCACGGACAGATTCCAATAGAACCAGATGCGGGAGAAGAAGACAATACACCTATTAGTGACTGTTTAAGGCCGAATCCTAATCAACAGTCAGGAGGAGTACAACTTCCGCCTCTGAATGCAAATAGTTTCGAGCTGAAGCCTGCACTGATCAACATAGTGCAGCAGAACCAGTACGGAGGAAGTGCAATGGAGGATCCGAACGCTCACCTGATAAAGTTCCGAAGATTGGCAGATACAATCAAAATAAACCATGTGCCACACGAGCAGGTTAAGCTGCGATTGTTTCCCTTTTCGTTGAAGGATAGAGCCCTCCAATGGTTCAATTCCTTGGAAGATATCATCAGTTGGGAAGAGTTGAGCACTTCGTTCTTATTGAAGTACTTTCCACCGAGCAAGATGCTCGACTTGCAGAATCAAATTAATCAGTTCAAACAGCTGGACCAAGAGCCATTCGGAGAGGCTTGGGAGCGATTCCGGGATCTTATCCGGAGTTGCCCTCAACATGGGTTCACCAAGAAGCAGCAAGTATGCAAGTTCTACAATGGTCTACTTGCTCCGACTAGAAACCAAGTGGATGCAGCTGCGGGTGGAAGTTTGATGGAGAAGTCAGTGAGGATGGCATTCTCAATCCTGGACGCGATGGCCAGAACGAGCTACCAATGGTCGAATGAGAGAAACATGCCAAGGAGGGTAGCCAGTGTCCAAAAATGCGAGCCCGTCAATAATGAGCCAATTGAAAAGCTCACAGCACAAGTAACAGCATTGACGAGCCAGGTGAATTTGCTAACTAATCTAACGTTAGCACAACAGCCAGGGGGTCCGGAAGAAGTTGAAGAAGTAAAATTTGTGAATCAACGAAACTTCAACAACTTCCAGAACAATCAGCCTCGGTACAATCAGTACCCTCAGAATCATCAGAACTTTTCATATGGGAACGCGCAAAATACACTTAATCCGCCACCCGGATTTGCTGTTACAAATGGCATGATCCATGACGGTAAGAAGCCATCACAAGAAGAGATCGCGATGTCACAATTCGAAAAGTATGATGAAAAGTTAGCTCAGTTGGAGAAGAAAGTGGATGGAAAATTCATGGAGCTAAACCAGCATATCACTGGGCAAGGGGCAGACATCAAGAGGCTCGAGAACACGTTGGTGTAGACTCAAGCTAGCATTGGAGAGTTGACATCAAACATGAGTCAGCTGATAAAGATAGTAGGAGCTCAACACAAGCAAGGCCAATACCCGAGTGATACAGTGGTTAACCCGAAGGAGCACTGCAATATTGTGGAGCTAGATGAGCATGAAGAGAGCTTGAAGGACCAAGAAGCGAAGGAATCAAGCGAGGAAGTCAAAAACATTGAGAAGGAGGAGGTCAATACAATCATAGATAAGAAAACTTCATCTCCTATTCTTGATGAGTCTTTTGATTTTTGTTTTAAAAATTCGTTCTTTGCTAACCTTGATCCTTTAGAGCAATCTAGAGTTGTTGTTGTGAAACAGGAACCACTAAAGGAGAGAATCGAAGTTAAAGAGAAAACAAAGGAGTGGGAGGATGGAAAAGAGGCGACAAAGAAGAGACCGAGCAGGCCCAAGAAGAACGCAAACACAAGCATGAAACCAAGAAGAGCAACAAAAGCAAAAGATCCAGGGAGTTTTACTATTTCTTGCTCAATTGGTAGTCATGAATTTCATAATGTCATGTGTGACTTAGGGTCTAGCATAAATTTGATGTCTCTTAAGCAGTGTAGACAATTAGGATTAAGGGAAATTAAACGGTCCTTTACTACTATCAAATTGGCGGATGGATCTTCATTAACGCCGTTGGGAGTAGCAGAGGATGTAGTGGTAAAAGTGCTAAATTTTGAATTCCCTAGTGATTTCTTAGTTGTTGACATGAAAGGGAGTGATGAATTCCCTTTTATCTTAGGAAGACCCTTCTTGGCGACTAGCCAAGCACTAATAGATGTACCTAAAGGGGAGTTGGTTTTTCGGGTTCAAAACGAAATAATCACACTCAACATACATAAATCGGGTCTAAGGGGTAGGCACAATTGTAGCATTATTTACACTACCCTAGCGGCTGTAGAAAATCCTCGTGCCCCAAATAGCTCTTTAAGTGACCAGAAAACGTCCAACTCGGGGTGGCTAGAAGAAGGTTGATAGGAAAAGGACGTCCGGCTGAAGACGTAAAACAAAGCGCTTGTCGGGAGGCAACCCGAGGTTTAATGTTTTATGTTTATATTTTTTTATTGCGTTAATTTTATGTTTTACGTGTGTTTTAGTGTTTTATGTTTTTAGGAATCAACATGGACGAGTGTTGCAAGAAACGGGGGTCGAAAAGACGGAAAAATCGCGTTAAAAGGAGCAGAAGATGCAACATGGCCGCGTCGCACAACGGACACGGCCGCGTCAAAAAGCACTTAGAAAGTATTTTCAGCACTGGAATGCAACACGGCCGTGTCACAAAACGACACGGCCGCGTCAAAATCAGGCCCAAAAACCAATTTTGGTTCAAAAGCAACACGGCCGTGTCGGCCTTATAACACGGCCGTGTCAAAACCAAGCTCCAAACACGATTTCACACTGGAACGCAACACGGCCGTGTCACATAACCGACACGGCCGTGTCAAAATCGGCCAAAAAACATCAATTTTGGCTCAAAAGTAACACGGCCGTGTCACAACATTCAACACGGCCGTGTCAATACTTCAGCAGAAAAAAATGAAAAATTCAGAGCGTGATGCGGAGACGGCCGAACCAAGATTCAGTAGGAGCAAAATGGCACGATTTCGGAGCTCGTAGGGGTTTCAAAACGCCATCGTCGAACGATTTGTAAGTTAGCACCAAGGCGTACCACGTTTTTCCTCCAAACATTGGCTTTCAGCCAAGTTTGGGGGAGGGGGTAGACCGTGGAACGTCTTGGCAGCTAGATTTCTAGTTTTGATTTATTTTTTTCGTTCGAGATTCTTGCTGTTAATTGTGGGTCCGTGTGCCCATTGTGCTGATTTTTATTGTTTCAATTGGTGTTATCGGGTCTGTGAGCCCAGTTATCTGATTTATCGGTGTTGTTGGGTCTGTGAGCCCGAGTTTGATTGCATATTGTTTTCATGTTGAGTCTTAGGAGTTTAGAGTTTAGAGTCTTATTAGTGTTTTAGTTTTTGAGTCATAAGAATAATAAACCCGGAAATAGGTAACAAGTGAAAAAAATAAAAAGAGAATAATTGGGAAAGATGGAGGATGAATAGTTAATGATGAGATGATTTAGATGAAAAAATGGCACATAATAGAGCATGAGAGGTGTTTTGAGACGAAATTGAGCGTGAACTGAGAATATTCAATCAAAAGTTACCTTGTGAGAATTTGAGCCTAATTATACTCCAACTTTCGGAGTAAGATACTTTCTTTCGGTGTGAATTTGATTGAATATGTGTACTAGTCTCTAGAACTTGCCTTGAGTCTTTACTAAGAATGTGTCAAGTATATGTTGTGATTTAGGAAATGATCTTAGGCAACTTTTTGTTTAAGCCTATTTGTTCGAACCAGGAAAATTGCCTTTGAACCATAATGGAAAAAATTGTCCCTAGTTAGCCCACTTGAGCCTTACAGCTTTATTTATTCATAACCTAACAATATCAGCCAAAACCTTTTGATTTAATTCTTTTGGCCCTAATTGGATTAATCAAGTTAGAGGGAGGAGAATTGGAAGGAATTTTGGGTGAACAATTTGTGGGAAGGAATGGGAAATAGAGATATTTTCAAAAGATGAAGGGAATAAAAGAAAAGTGATAGGTGAAAAGCGAAGAATGACCTCTCCTAGAAAAAAAAAAAGAAAAAGAAAAAAAAAGAAAAAAAAAAGAAAAAAAAAAAAGAAAAAAAAAAAGAAAAAAAAAAAGAAAAAAGTTTTTATTATTAGTATTATAGAGGAGAGGCTAGAAAATAAAGTGCTCAAATTATGAATTTGCTTAGAACATTCGGGTAGTCCCAAAAATGTGGTACCCGCAGAATTGAAAAGCACTTAAGTTGTACGGACTTTTAAAGGTGAAGAAGTCACTTTGTGAGGTGATTTGTTGAAATTTGAAGAGTGAGGTTGAGTGATTGTATTGAGGGGTAGTCGGGTTAGACGTAACTTGATTAGTCCAATGAATAGTCACTTAAATCCAAATGTATCCCACCTTACCTTAAGCCCACATTACAACCAAAATAAAGACCTTTTTGATCCTTTGTCACACGTATCAAGTACGAGGTCTAGTGTAGACGATTGGCAAGCTTATGGTAGACTTTGCATGTAATTCAATATGAGTGGAAATTATTCTAGCTTAAACACTTGAGAGATGAGTGAAACACTTACCCGGTGAGGGTTGAATAATTCGAAAGTTCAAAGTCTCGAGATTAGTTGATTTACGCGTTATCACATATGCTCAAGTGAAGTGTGTTGCCTAGTTGTTGTAAGAAAAATCAGACTGAAACTGAATTCATCATCTAGTCGCCCTAAACAAATGCATAATCACTTGTCATCTTTGTGTCTTTTGTTATGATGTTCGGGACGAACAACAGTTTAAGTTTGGGGGAGTTTGATAACACGTTATTTATGCATGTATTTAGGTCGATTTAGGATCATATTTTATATCATTTACGTGCATATTTGACCGGCATTTATTTATATTAATAATATTTGGGTCATTTGACGTGTTTCGACTTGTTTTAAGGTATTTTGAGCATTTTCAGGCTACCGGACGAGGAAACAAGTTGGAAAAGAGTGAAAACCGGCCCAAAGGAGTGAAAACCGTCGAAGAACCGGTCCAAACCGGTCCGAACCGGCCTGAACCGGTCCAGGAGCAAAATCGGGCAAGAACCGACACGGCCGCGTCAGACTTGTAACACGGCCGTGTCAAAAGTGGTCCACAAAGCGCTGTTAGTTCTGGAATGGAACACGGCCGTGTCACAACTGCAACACGGCCGTGTCAAATGTTGAGCAGAAAGTGAATTGTGCAAAGCAACACGGCCGTGTCACTTAAGCAACACGGCCGTGTCAGGAGGGTTTTTATGCGAGGATTTCATATTTTTAATAGGATTTTGATCCTATCTTTCCCAAGATTCGGCCCAACTCTATAAAAAGGACCCCAAGCTCTAGGAAAAGGAGATCAATCATCAAGAACATAAATTACATCATCTTGGAAGACAAAAAAGACGAAGATCATCGAGACGGAGTCATCCGGGTTTATTTATTCTTTTCTAGTTTAATTCTTTACAATGTTTTTATTAAGATTTTGTATTGGATTATTGCTAGGCATGAGTAGCTAAGCTATTCGTGTCCTAGGGTTAGAAAGTAGGGATTTTTATAACAATGTTTTGATTTATGTTTTAATCTATTAATTCCATTCTTTATGTGTTTTATCTCTATGTTTATGCTTAAACTGAATTTAGCTTGATCACCTAGATTTAGTAATTTAGTTTAACAATTCCGCTTCGAGAGGAGGGAATTGTTATCAGACTTAGAACATAGAGCGCAGTTGTCTATGACTGTGTAGGCCGTGGCTTAAGATCGTTTGGGAGTTATTAGGTTTAATTGACTCGAGAGGGTAATTAGCTTAATTAATCAACGGTTTAATCGCTTCGAGAGAAGGATTAGATTATTGTCGTGCCGCCTAATAAACATTAGAATTGGTAAATTAATAGGTTAATCATATTCCACATTGAAATAATATCCTGAAATCGAAGCCCTAGGATACCTTTTCTCTTTGATTGTTAGTTTTCGTGTTTCCTAAGTTTGAAGTTATATTTAATTGAGTAGTTTAATTAGTAAAATCAACCTTTAAAACTTAGTATCTAGTTAGGACATTCCTAGAGTATTAGGGTATCAAACTACCTAAAACTATTCCTTGTGGGATCGACCTTGATAATCGTTACTACACCTACATCCGTACACTTGCGGAACACTAGGTTAGAAACCGACGTGTCACTGTGCTCACAAATCCCCACCTCAATGAACTCAAGTGCATGTCCTTACCTCAAACTACCTTGTTTTTCTAACAGCTTAAACACATTGTTCAAACCTGACTAGGCTCGAGCAATGTACCTTGTTCCCAGAAACTGCTTTGGTTAAGAAATCAGCAGCATTGTCAAGTGTATGAACCTTCTTAACTTCCACAGTACCTGCATCTATCACATCTCTTGCAAAGTGTAATATTACATCTATATGCTTGGACTTCTCATGGAATGCTTGGTGTTTTACCAAGTGAAGTGCACTCTGGTTATCATAGAATACGGTCACACACTTCTGCTTAATCCCCAGATCCCTGAAAATTCCTTTCAACCACATAGCTTCCTTGATTGCTTCTATTAATGCAATGTACTCAGCTTCTGTGGTGGCCTTGAAGTAGACAAGGCCACCACTGACTGTTGCACACTCCTCCAACTAACTGCAGTCCCATATAGTGTAAAAACATATCATGTAATAGATCTTCTGGTGTCTATATTCCTTGCAAAATCAGCATCTGCAAATCCCACCAATGGAACAGTAATATCAGCTTGTTTCTCAAACTTCTATCCTAAGTTAACTGTCCATTTTAAGTATCTCAACACCTACTTTAAAGCATCCCAGTGAGCTTTACCAGGATTTTCCATGTACCTGCTAACCAAAGACACACTATAAGCCAAGTCAGGCCTACTACAGATCATGTCATACATCAAGCTGCCAACACCACGTGCATATGATATATTTCTCATATAATTCACTTCTTCTGCAGTCTTTGGACTTTGTTCCTTGGACAACTTAAGTTGTTGATTTACCGGAATACTCAGAGGTTTGGCCTCATGCATCTGAAACCTCTCCACCACCTTCTGAAGATAATGCCTTTGTGACAACCACATAATTCCAGATTTCCTATCTCTTAAAATGTCCATGCCCAAAATCTTCTTTACATCCCCTAGGTCTTTCATGTCAAATTATGTACTCAACTTCTTCAACAGCTGTATTTTATGCTTAATTTTACTTGCAATAAGCATATCATCAACATACAATAAGAGATACACTTGATCAGCCTTAGAATCCTTATCAACGTATACACAACTGTCATACAGACTCCTGATGAACCCTGCCTTCAACATAAACTCATTGAACTTCTTATCCCACTGCCTTGGACTCTGTTTTAACCCATAGAGTGACTTCTTGAGGAAGCATACCTTCTCTTCACTTCTTGGAATCACAATGTCTTCAAGCTGTTTCATATATATGTTCTCAATCAAATCACCATGCAAAAACGCAGTTTTAACATCTAGTTGATGTCACTCAATGTCTTCTTGTGTCACTTTTGATAATAGAAGTCTAATAGAACAATGCTTCACCACAGGAGAGAAGACCTCATTGAAATTAATGCCCTCTCTCTGAGTGAAACCTCTTGCAACAAGCCTTGCCTTGTATCTTATCCTTTCTGTGTCCCCAGCTTCAATCTTCTTCTTATAAATCCACTTGGAACTCACCAGCTTCTGCCTCTTAGGCTTATCTACCAGCTTCCAAGTGCCATTTCTCTCCAGAGATTCCATTTCCTCCATCATTGCACTTATCCAGTGCTCACTTTCACTACCACTGACTACTTATTTGAAATTATGTAGTACACACATCCTGCTTGCCCATAGAAGTCTGGTCTTTGGATTTGCCTTCTTGGTCTATCTCTGGCAATACTATAATTTCTCAGATTTGGATTAACAATTTGCACATCCTCTTCTTCACATGAAATGTCACTTGAGTGTTGATCCAAAACATCAATCCTTTGAGGATTATCATCCATTTGAGGCTCCACTTGAACTGATACCTTGTCTGCTTTAATAGCTCCATCATGCTCTTCCTGACTTCCAGTAGAGTGATATCCCATAACTGATTCATTGAACTTAACATCCATGTTTATCATGAGCTTCTGATTCCCTTGTTCCAAACACCATAGCCTGTAACCTTTGATTCTTTCTGGATATCATAAGAACACACATCTTTGTGCTCTTGAATCAAGCTTGTCTTGCTTAATATGAGCATAAGCAAGACATCCAAACACTTTCAAATCTGTATAGCTTGGAACTTTGCCACTCCACACTTCTTCTGGAATTTTGAACCCTAGAGATGATGAAGGTGATCTGTTGATTAAGTAACATGCTGTATTATTTGTTTCTCCCCGTAAATTTTTGGCAATCCAGCATCAATCAGCATACACCTCACTCTTTCAAGTACTGTCCTGTTGAATCTTTCTGCAACACCATTCTGTTGAGGGTTCAATGGGACTGTTCTGTGTCTAGTAATTTCTCTCTCTTCACAGAATTCAGTAAACTCAGCAGATAGGTACTCTAATCCATTTTCTGTTCTCAAATTCTTGAGCTTCTTATCCCTTAAGTTTTCTATCTGAATTAGCCATGTCCTGAACTTGGTGAATGCATCACTCTTGTTTCTCAACACAAACACCCACACTTTCCTACTGAAATCATCAATAACAGACACTCATCCATGTGTTTCAGTTCTAGATGGTCCCCAGATATCTGAGTGGACATAATCTGTAGGTTCTTGAGTGGTGTGAATCCCCTTAGCATAAGGCAGTTTCTGTGATTTGCCTAATGCACATTTATCACAGAACTCAAGTGTTTGATTTCCAACCTCTCAAATTATGCCTCTCTTGGATAATTCATTTAGTCCTCTCTCCCCAATATGCCCTAAGCTCTTGTGCCACAGTATTAGTTCATTCTTGCCAAGAATACTACCCACACAAGCAACAACAGGCTTTCCAATCAAAATAAACAGACCATTGTGTTATTTTCCTTTGATCACCAGCTTATTTCCCTTAGTTATGTGCAAGTAACTATCAACAGACTTGAATTCACATCCAGTGGCAATAAGAGATCCTAGGGAAAGTAAATTTCTCTTGAGACCAGGTACATACCTCGCATTCGTGATGGTTCTGGTAAATCCATCAAACATGGTAATTTTCACTGAGCCAGTGCCTTGAACTCTGCAGGACTGATCATTTCCTAGCAGAACACGCCCTCCATCTTCTTTCTTGAGATTCTGAAACCAGTCTTCATGAGGACACATATGAAAGGAGCATCCAGTGTCAAGAACTCACTCCTTCTCCATCTTTGAGTCAGTAACATTCAAAACTTCTGGTGTGTCTTCTCCATGTTCAACAGCAGCAGCTTCAGCTCCTTGGCCTTCCTTCTTCTTCTTCTTCTTCTTCTGCTTCAGTGGACACTCCTTCTTTAGGTGTCCAACTTGTTTACATTTGAAACATTTCCTGTTTTCCACCTAATCTCCAGATTTCTTGAAACTGTCATTTCCACCCTTAGACTCTTTTGAAATTTGGCCCTTCTTCTTCTAATTATTTCTTTTGAACTTAATGTTCAAACCTTCACTAGATTGGTTTACTTTCTTATCTCCTTGATTCTGCAAACATTTGGTCTTCAAAGCAGTAATAATTGAGTCATAACTCAACTTATCTTGCCTTCCAAACATAAGAGTGTCTTTGAAACTCTCCATGGATCTTGGCAAAGCATTCAGCACCATCAAAGCTTTGTCATCATCTTCAATTTTAACTCTAAGATCTTCCAGTTCATCAAGAAGCTTTGTAAATTCATCTAATTAATCAGAAATTACCTTTTCATCCACCATCTTGAAAGCCAGTAGTTTCTGCTTGAGGAATAGCTTATTAGAAACTGAATTGGACTGGTACAGCTCCTCCAGCTTGGTCCATGCCTCAATTGCAGTCTTACATCTGGAAATCTCCCTCAAAGGCTTATCCCCAAGACATAGGATGATTAGACTTAATACTTCTGATCCATATCGTCATATTTAGGTTTCTCAGCCTCCACCCACTGATCTTCATACTTGAAGGCATTTGATAACCCATTCTGCACCAATATGGCCTTCATCTTTATCTTCCATAGAGAGAAGTCATTCTTCTCGGAGAACTTGTCCAAATCTATCTTCATTCCTGTCATTCTCTTCTTCTTGTGTGAGAAACCTTCCCACAGAGGGCACCACTTGTTATAATAAGATCAGAATCACACAAAATAACAACACTGTTCGGACGAAAAACGCATAAAACTGGCCGAACAAACAAGAACACAGAAATCAGAAAACAAATGAACATAACGGGCTTTATGTGGTTCGATCAGCGATGATCTACATCCACGGAGGCTCTATGCACCTCAATTCACTTCACTACACAAGCAATTACAAGAATTTCCAAGAATCTAGTAAATCCCCAATTCACAAGCTGAATTGGATTACAAACCCTAAAACTCTAATTCTCTCACTAGTGCAATGTTTACAGAGCGAAAACTCTATGATCTAGCTCGCATTTACAAATGTTTTAGATCTGTATAAGAGTTGTAGCTCGAATCCTTGAGATGAGGAAGTTATAACAGATTTAAGATTAACTGCTGCAAGTTGCTGGCATACGGCTTCTACAACGGTTTCTGGCGTAATAGATTCAAACCGTTGCAAACGGCAGTTGTAACCAACTCAAACTCGGTTTTCTCTTAACCTCTCCCACTGATTTGACTTCAAACCCGGTTCCCTGATCCGGTTCTTCAAGTTCCAATTTCAATTTTGGATTCCCAACAACTCATACTTCATATAAGCCTTACTTGATAAAATTGAACTGTGCTCACACTATGTTCAGCACAGAACATAATTAATTCATAAATATTAATTCATTACACTAAAAAATGAATATTGATTTACCTCTTTATTTCCGAATCGAGTCAGGACTTGAATTAGACTTAATTAATCTCCGTATTTAAGATATCAAATATCCATTAAGTAATTAAAGTCTTTGACATCTTAAATTGACTAATTGCTTATTAATTCCTTAAGTAGTACCACTCAACTTCATTATTGTACCTGAACTTAATCAATCTGCAGGGTTTAATACAATAAACATTTTTAAGCTCATTAAGGGGATATCAGCATCCTAAACGGATACGGTTACCTTAATACAAATTACCAGTTATAATATGTGAACTGTTGTCACCCAAGATACGGAGTATATTGAGTTATCACTTAACTCTCACTCATGGTAAGTAAAAATGACACACAGACACGCATACACAACTGTAATCTTATTAGGGTTTAGATTACAATATGTCACCGAGATCTCTTGTTCTTCACTAAGGTCAGGTAGAAGAAATTATCTCACCATGATTCTATCAATACGTAAAGACGTACCAGTATAAGTAAATAGTCAAGATAAACTATTTCTACTTAATACTGCAGCCTATACCAACAACTCGTCCTCAAGTCGTCTCGGCTGCGATTTATATTTTATATCTCATTAAGGTTAACCAATCATATGATCCTCTGCGATCTACAACACACCATATGATCTACTTATAGTAAAAGATGTAAGGACATAAATAGTGATTAGTGTAAATAGAGTCAGATAGGAGATTAACAGTGAATAACTGGAAATAATGTATACAACATAAAAGTCTTACTTTCAGTATACAAAACCAACATTATCTCTTTTAAAGGTAGGAGGTTCCTCCAGCGCCTCCATTGTGGCCGTCATGTTGAGCTTAAAGCTCACCCCTTGGGCTTGAGCTTGTGACTTGGCGGAAATAATTCCACGAAGTGCTTTATGTGAGGGCTCATATCCTTCAAGTACTGGGTGCTTAGCTAATGTTTTCTATCAGGCCCAAGTGGAGTTCACGGAGGAAGGCCTGACGCATAACTAAAAGAAAGAGCTTCTCGCAGCATCCTCATCCCCTCGGCAACCCTTGTTTGCGTGCATCCACCTCTCTTCAGTTATAGTGGCGGATCAGGTCAGCCTGAGTTTTTCATATTGGCCAAATTCTGCCTCAACTCCTCCCACTTCAGTCTGGAGGGCAGCCTTCTCAATCCCTACCTTGTTCAACTGGTTGGTGGCAGCAATGACTTCATCTTTGTTCTTTTGGAGAGTCGCTTTGAGCTCGTGAATGTGAGTTGTGGGCTCCTCTATTTTCATTAAGTATCTAAACTCGATCATGGCCTGATGCAAGAAAAGGCATAGTTATAAAAATAAAAACAACAAACCAATAAAGATCGTACCTGAATGTTCTGAAATATCTTTCCTGGTCTAAATTCTTCCAATGGCCTCGCGGATATTTTGCCCATTCCCTTCATGAGGACCTTAGTATCCTCGAGAGTGAGCAGTTCTTTCAGGAAGGTCCTAGCATCCTCCTTGTGCAGCTCAAGAAGAGACTTGGGAAGGATGACGTTGAAACCGTCATTCGAGGCCTTCCTAATCTTCTTCTACTTACCCTTGGGGTCTGGCTTGTGCCTCTTGGAGGAAGCCTCGCGCTGGGATTTGGAGCCTGAAGGCCTCTTAGACTTATCCCCTTGTCGCGGTTGATTGGAGCTCTGTGTCTGCACTTGCGCGGCGGCCATGCTTCGTGCTCCGCCCATAGCCCCAGCCAAAGAGACCTGGGGTACAATCAACGTTGGGGAAGGAGCTATCACTGGGTTAGTGCCGCCGCCACCAGCCGAAAGCGTGTCTTCAGGTGGCACGGGGTTTTCACCCAAAATTTCGAAGTTGCCGTCCTCCTCCTCCATTAGACCAACTTTCAAGTCCATCTTTGAAAAATAAAGAAACATATGTGATAGGCAATGAGTAAAAGTAGAAGGATGGGTAAACCTGAAGAAAAGGGGAAAATAGCAGGAGAAGAGTACCAGCGGAGGGGGGAGTTCGAGTCTGGCTTCTAGGGAACCGAAGTGGGAAAGGATCTTCGATTTCCTATTGAAGTTGGAGATCTTGAGACTGTGCCCATCCACCCAGGGGTTGAGTTTCCTTATTACACGGCAGTTAAGGGCACACATTGAATCTGGATCTGGCTCCATATACCGAGGTTCGCTGTATAGCCATCGGTCATGAGGAAGGGGCCAAGTACCCGAAGTGGGGGTGACAAAGAAATATCTATTCTTCCATTTTTTCTCTATACTTGGGGGTGTTGGGTCATTCTTTCGCAAACTCAAATAGAAAATTTCATTCTTCGACTTAAGCTCATGGCATATCTGAAATAACTCGACATCGGGCTCTCCGCCATTACCCTTCATCAAAATATAAAAAAGCAATAACAATCTGGATGGAGGATGGGTTTATTTGATTCAGGGTGATATTGTAAGCATTGGCCACTGAGCTCAACCAATTACAGACTGGAAGACGCACCTCAATAGCCATGTGTGCCCGCCAAAAGGCCAGGGTGGGGGAATTTAAGTGATTGCGCCTCTCATCTGCATCGGGAATTTCTACAATCTAATCGGAGGTGCAAAACCTTCTCTCTTCTAGAAAGGCTATCTGGGTAAAGGTAGAACACCCAGCTATATCATTTCACCTCTACCTATCACTAAGAGGGATTATATTTTTCTCGCGACCTAAGTTTACTCTCGAGAAAGAGGCTTCGGGGGCTTGGCGAACGACAACGGTTTGCTATCAGGAGCAGGAGGAAGGAAGAGGCATTCCAGTATCGCGAACCAAGGCCAAATGTGTCCTCTCAGGAGCAAAACAAGACCCCGTTGTTAGGTCGCTATCACAAGAATGCGATTCCTGCTCAGAGGAATCACGACACTGAGAAGAGGAAGCTTTGCTCTCTTCTCCCGCCAACCACCCACTAAAACGGGACAACGAAGATGACCTAACCATGATTAGAAAAGAAAAAAAAGGAAAGGGATTAGAAAAGTGTACCTGAAAAAGTTCCTAACCTAGAAAAGAGGCTCGAAGAACAGAATAGGACCAAAAGGAGAAGATCTACGATCAGCGAAAAGTGATCAGAAGGAAATCACCAGAAAAATCGCCGAAGGTCTCTTGAGGAAACAAAGAAATCGCAGAAAAAGAAGAAGACGAGAAATGGTTTGAATGAGCCGTATTTATAAGGAAAAAGAGAGGGGAAAACCAAACGACGTGATCCAAGATCACGACACTTGTCCTAATCTGACCGTTGGAGTAAATTAGCCTGCTAGATGTATGGCAGGAGATGTACGGGGATTTGAAAAAGGTAAACGACAAGATTCGAGGTATGAGACTAGACAAGTTGAAAAGACAGGCCTTGGAAGACTACCACTCTGAGTACACCTCGCACTAGAGGTGTGCAAAACTCGGTTATAACCGAAAAAACCGAAAAAAACCGACCGAAAAATGCCGGTCGGTTCGGTTATGTATATGTCGGTTTCAGTTATCGGTTGTGACAAATTTAAAAATCGGTTATTTCGGTCGGTGTCGATTTTGAAAAATTAAAAACCGGAAAAACCGAAACCGATCGAAAATTAGGTCATATAAAACCTAAACCCTAATTCACCCACTACTCTCACAAGTCCCATATTCTGAACCCACTGCCCAGCCCTCATCAGCAGTGACCACTCCAGCGAGAAAGACGCGCAGCCTGCGCGGCGCTGCCGGCGCAGCCCAGCCCTCCCCTGAGTCCCCTCATTTATCTCACAACACTACTCGCACTCTCGAGTCTCAACCCAGCCCCCAAGTTCCCAACCCCAAACGCTGAAAACGTGAAACGCTCGGCCTCTTGCCTCTAATTCTATCACTCAATTACCTACTCACTCTCGCTCGCGGCCTGCCGGAGCCCGCCCACCGCCGCTGTCGCCCGCCGGAGCCAGAAATTCGCAGGGCTGTTGTAAGGAGTAAGGACGAGGTGCGTGATTGGTTCTTGGATTTAGAATAAACGCAAGATAATCATGTCATATTTAATTGGATAATAGATATTCTGGAATTCAGTTTGGAAGAAAAAATTGGAAGCCTGCTTGTATGTTGATAATTTGATATGATGTCTTACTTTGACCTTAATAGCAAGATTTACAATTTTCTTATAATGCTAAGCTACTAGCCTATGTAATCAGTTCACTGTTGCTTGCAAAGTGCTACTAAAGCAAATCAAATCATATTTTTGTCAAGATAATCATGACCTTAATTCTGTAATCTGTAATCTGTATATATATCTGTATTTATCAGTCTATTTTATAAGTTTTGGAGCTATAATTATGTCAGTATAAATTATAATTTTGTTTTCTGTTCCGTTACTTCCGTATATATTTCTGTATATATCAGCTTAGTTTGTAAGTTGTTAGGGTATAAATCACATTGTTTATGGGAAAGAGATTGGACAAACTAACATGTCCTTACGTTGGTTATGCAGCAGATGTCATCTCCGGAGGAAATAGGTGGGAGCAACAACACTGACATGGAAATTGATCCAAGCAATCAGCCCGTAGAAGGGTCTTCGGCCGACAACTCAAATGTGCCATCAAATTCCAATGCCTCTTCGGCTGCCCCAAGGAAAACAAGAAAAACCACAAGGCCGAAATCCGAAGTGTGGGACCATTTCGAGAAGATCGTAGACCCAGACGGCATCGTGAGAAAGGCTAAATGCAACTATTGTGATAGTGAGCTTGGTGCCCACTCAAAGAAAAATGGTACATCATCCCTTACATCTCATATGAATAGTTGTATGAAAAATCCACATAATGTCGAAACTCGACAAGCTTTACTTAATCTACAACCAAGTAACAAAGCGGGTGGGTCTGGGGTAGCCACGTTGACCACATGGAAGTATGATTATGACGAAATTAGAGGAGCTATTGCCTACATGATCATAGTTGATGAATTGCCCTTTAAGTTTGTCGAAGGTAAAGGGTTTAAGCGGGTTATGAGTAAAGCATGTCCTAGGTTTAATATCCCATCTCGATGGACTGTTTCTAGGGATTGCTATGACTTATTTGTTAGTGAGAGGGCAAAATTGAAATCATTTTTGAAAAGTAACTGTCAAAGAGTTAGTCTTACGACTGACACTTGGACTTCGTTACAAAGATTAACTATATGTGCATTACAGCCCACTTCATTGATAATGACTGGAATTTACACAAAAGAATATTGAATTTTGTCCAAGTTAGTAGCCATAAGGGTGATTACATTGGTAAGTCCTTAGAAACATGTGTCTTAGACTGGGGGTTGAAGAATGTGTTTACCATAACCGTAGATAATGCAAGTTCAAATGATACGGCTTTAGCATTTTTGAAAAAAAGAATGTTGAATTGGGGTGGTAGTGTTGCAAGTTGCAAATATCTTCACATGAGGTGTATTGCACATATAATTAACTTGGTTGTTTCTGAGGGCTTGAAGGAAGTAAACCCTTCTGTGAAGCGTGTTAGAGATGCAATTAGGTATGTTAGAAATTCCCCGGCTAGACTTAGAAAGTTCAAGGAGTGTGTGGAGTGGGAAGGGATAGAAACTAAGAAATCGTTGTGTTTGGATGTGTCCACTAGGTGGAATTCCACTTATTTGATGCTTAGCACGGCTGAAAAATTTGAGAAGGCATTTGATAGGTATGAAAGTGAGGAGCCTTCCTTTATTGGTGATTTAGGAAACGATGGGGTTCCAACATCTTATGATTGGTCATGTGTTCGTAAAATCTCTGACCTCTTAAAGTTTTTCTATGACATGACATTACGAATCTCAGGTTCTTTGTATGTCACTGCTAATACTTTTTTCAGTGAGGTTAGTGATTTGTGTTGCATCTTAAATGAGTGGAGGAAGAGTGATGATCTCTTGATCATGAGCTTAGGTGAGTCTATGAAGATTAAATTTGATAAATATTGGGCTGAACCGGAAAAGATGAACAAAATCATTTTTTCGGCAAATATTTTGGATCCGCGTGATAAGTTTGAGTACATGGCATATTCGTTGCATGAGATGTATGGTTTGGAAAAAGGTGATAGGATTATGGAGAATGTGAGGGGTGAGCTGTATGAGTTGTTTGATGAGTATAAGAGAAAATGTCAGCCGGATATTGATGCAGTTGCAAGTTTGGACAGTGGAAGTGGCTCAAGTTTAGCCGGTGCCACGAGTGTTTCAGATTGTGATTTGGTAAGGAGCAAGCCCTCTTCAATCTTGAAAGCCAAATTCAAGAGGCAAAAGTTGGAAAGTGGGAGTTATGGTACTAAGAAATCGGAATTGGAAATCTATTTGAATGAGGAAATCATAGAGGGAGACAATCTTGATGTGTTAAAGTGGTGGAAAGGCAATTGTGAACGATTTCCCGTTCTTTCAAGAATGGCTCGTGACATGTTATGCGTTCCTATATCAACCGTTGCATCAGAGTCGGTTTTTAGTACCGGTGGAAGGGTACTAGATCCATTTAGGAGTAGCTTAACTCCTAAAATTGTCGAGACTTTGATATGCGCATAAGATTGGCTATGAAATGAAGATGAACCTCTTTGTGTTGAAGAGCAACTTGAGGAGCTTGAAAACTTTGAGAAAGGTATTTATTTCATCATTGTGTATTTGGTGTGTTATTATGTAAATTTTATTATTTATAATTTTAACATGTTGAATTGATGTTTCTTTAGATTTGCCTACTGTGGGAATTGGACAAAGTCAAACGAGTGGAATTTGAATGAGGTACATTTATTTCATAAATATAACATTAGTGATTGATTTTTTTTTTATATTATTGTTGATAAGATTCAAGTTGTTTGCAGTCTTGCAGATGAAACTTTGGAGTTAGGATGGGGTGTTAGCACATGAAGTATTGAAGAAATGAAGTTGATTGTCATTGACTTCTTGTGATTGCATTTTGGATATTGAGATTGTTAATTTGTATTTTGGACATTGATATCTAGGACTATGGGGGTTAGACTTAGATATTTTGGATATTGTGATTGTAATTTTGGATTGTTATGTTTGTTGAGTTCTTTGATATTTTGCTTGAATTGTTTAACGATTGGAATGTGTTGAAGAAATTAGGTGGATTGCATTTTGAATGGATTTTGGATTGCTTGATAGTGGTTGGGATGTTGCATTTTGAATCAAAAGCTTGAAAACAAGTCTTTTTGCTTTATTTCTGTCGATTTTTCATCGGTTCTTTAGATGTCGGTCGGTTCCGGTTTGATCGATTTTTCAGTTAGGTAGATCAGAAAACAGGTAATTTGTTTATTTTTTCGGTTTCGGTTATGACCGAAAAACCGACCGACTTTTGTCTGTCGGTTTAGAGTTCGGCTGCCAATAAAATTCGGTCGGTTTCGGTTATTAGTATGGTGAGGTCGGTTATTGGTCGGTTTGTCAGCTTCGGTCGGTACGGTTACCGAGACCGACCGACGCACACCCCTACCTCGCACTCCGTTACTCGAAGTTTTTTTGGAAGAGACGTGGTGCCATAACACTGAGCACTCTCTACGGGGCTCATACCTCACGCAAGTGTGATCCGCACCCAGAGCTACTGGGGGGTAACCCGAAGCGCAAGATGCCCCGCTCTCACTCTACCGAGACCATAAGTCGGGGAGCGACTGTTACTCGAAACACTCTCAAAATTAAAAGAAACTCGTGGAAAGATCCCAATAGAGGTCTCAGACATCAAAGTACCTGAACAATCAGTAGTACACTGACAGCCGTTATTTCCCTGCCAAAAAGTAAGGGGGATCATTGACATGTCCCTACAGAAAGTATCAGACTAGGCTGCTGATAAGGATTAGGGACTCATGTGACACGCACGGAATTACCATCTTGCCCTTTAGGATTAACAGAGTAAGTATATAAACTTCAATGTTTTCTTCTCTTGCAAGGTAACACAAAAAATTGTTTACTATTCCATTGAAAAAGCTTGCTTAACATTCTTGTTAAGACATTCGATTCCAAAAGCATGAGGAATAATGTTACTGATGGTCCTTTACCCAAAATTCGAGTGATGTAACCCTCAATTCACCCAAAATAAGTAAAAAAATAGATGAGTAGACAGGTAACAAAATGATGCGAAAGTGAGAGAATTCATTGGGAGCTGCGTACTTAATGCATGTTTTAGAGCAATATTAACTTTTAAGCGCTAGCCGGGTAGCATATTGGCGATCTACAACTAGTCGGAGTTTAGATAAAGCAGAACGTAAGAGCGATTAATCGAGAGAAAAGCCGGGAAAACAATGTAGGCAGCCGAAGATAGATTAATAGCTAACCTGGTCTAGTCAGAGTAAGACGGAGACTTTTATAATAGAGTTGTAGAGCAACGTGTAAACAAACCACCTCACCATTGATAGTGGAGGTCATGGATGAGACGACAGATACAATATTGGCACGCGATTTTATTTTCTTTATAGCACACTTTTTACTTTTTTATAATATAACTATTTAGATGAAAGCACGCAGTCTTCACCATACCATAAGTTTGGCCACCAAAGGCGCGCCAAACAGGTACATTACAGAATAGGAATCAGATCTCTCAATACCAGGAAACAAAACACTTGTTTTCAAGGTAGCGATGGAACAACTTTCCCAGTGCACTTTCCAAATCCAACGTTGTAACCATTTCCCTGCAATTATATCAGACAAGTAATCTTTGAGTTGGATTAGAAAATTACAATTAAAAGTAAGTTATTCTGTAGAAACTCAACCTTGCAGCAACCAGTGAAGATCACTTCGTCCCCATCTTCTAGAAATGTACGAGTAGTTCCACCTAAAGATAAAGGCTTTTGTCCATTCCAGGTTAGTTCTAGTAAGCATCCATAAGAATCGGGTTCCTGCAGATGAATTTAAGGCAGTAAAGAGATTTGCTCAAAAAATGTACAACACAACTCCTAATCACTCCAAACGAAAAAGTTACAATAAAATCTTACAGGGCCACTTATAGTTCCAGTCCCAAGGAGGTCACCGGGCCTCAAGTTGCAACCATTGATAGTATGGTGGGCTAGTTGCTGAGTTATTGTCCAGTATCTGTACCCACAAAAAGCAACATAATTTTCATTAACAAATCTAAAATGGTGTATTTTCATCAATCAAATGAAGGGAGAAGAAAAAAGCTTGTTAACTCATACAGGTGTGTGAAATTACTTCTTGAGACAATACATGCATCTTCTTGACCAGATGGTACAATGGAAACCTGGTGGTGGAACAGCCACATTCTTCAATTAAAGCAAAGACTTGAGGGGATTTACGATTTTATAAGCATGAGAAGCAGATTCTCATACTCAACGTCGTGTGTGTGTGAAAGAGGGAGGAGAAGAAGAATCTTTAGCAGAGTTAAATAGATGAGCTGAACACCTCCAAGGAAATATCGTAGTTTATGGATTTCTTCTCAGCAAGATATGGAAGTGGAGGAGGATTCTGCATTTGAAATAACACAACAATTATATTGTTGGAAAGACCAGGCAAACGTTGCAATCCGAAAATCTTGAGCAGATGGTGTACCTGCTCTGGAGCATCTGATGCAAATTGTTCCAAAGCATCTAAGGTCACAATCCATGGGGATATCGTAGTGCCTGCAGTGGATTTAGAAACGAGAAATAAGTTTCTGCTATTTAATTCCATCAGATTATTTTATCAAGACCCAAACTGCACCAGGTGACTCCGATCACAGTATAAATAGATTTCCGATTGGGCGGGCCACTTGGAACTTTTGACAATATTTCCAGTAGAATTCCACAAGCACCAGAGATGATTTCTTACCAAAACTTTTGCCCAGAAAAGGACCAAGAGGCACATACTCCCATGCCTGAATATCTCTTGCTGCCAAAACCAGTATAGGATAAAAAATCAAGTGGACATACTTCTATGTGATTCAGTCTGATAAATTAGTAAATTAGGAAATGTTCATCCGTACCACTCCAATCATTCATCAATACAAGTCCAAAGATATGATCTGCAGCCTCATTGACATCCACAGGCTTCCCCAATTCATTTCCAGGACCAACTACAGCAGCCTAATTGCATTTTCACCACAAACCAAATATGGTATTCAATTTCAAAACCAGTAAGCACTGATAAAGATATCCACAACATAAAACAACTAAAAAGAAAGACGGATCTGATAAGTAACTTGACACAAGATAAGATATCTTATTTTTGTCTAAAGTCTTACCATTTCAAGTTCAAAGTCCAACTTACGAGAAGGTCCGAAATAAGGAAGAGATTTGTCAGTTGGATGGCCTTGCCCTCTGTAATAAACAACCTTCCATGAGTCACACAATTTAATTCTCTTTCTTCGGGAAAATACCAAGTAAAACATGGTTTTGCACAAAAAAGTTTCTACTGCGTCAATTTCATCAGTAGACATGGGACCGGAAGATCAATATTAAACCACTTTGGAACTCCCATCAGTATGAAAAGGTCAATCCAGAGCACTTATAACCAAAACATCCCTTACAATTCCCAAGTCTAGCACTGTTCTTCATTACTCTCTAGTTTACAAACGGCAGGTGTAACTACATGCATATAATTAAGATGCAAGTGTCCCTCGTAATATGAGGATGCACTATGATTAGTAGAGGCCATTGGCCTTTTGAAATTGAAAAGGAAAAGGACTCAGTTGTAACCTGGGTCTGATTATATCAGTGCCAGAGATGACAATAGACGATGCACGCCCATGGTAAGCTATCGGAATGTGAAACCTGAACGATATGCAGTCAGAAAGAGGTATGAGAAAATTAGTGTGAGCAAGAGAGTGAGGGTTCAGCTCCAACAATATTCTAAATTGTCAAACCAGTTCGGGTTGACGGGGTTTTCTGGGCCTCGGAACATAAGTCCACAGTTCCTTGCATGATGCTTTGATGCAAAGAAGTCAGTGTAATCCCCTATTGCCATAGGAACAAGCATTTGGACCTTGCCCTGGCACATCAGCATGGATCAAAAGTAGCAAAAAAAAACTTGGATCAATCATGGAAGTCCAAAAGTTTACACAGGCATACCATAGGCACAAATGCTTTCTCCCTTAAACTTGCATTGTCGCGCAATGTAGGTTCTGCGTCTGCATAATGACAAAGCAAAACAAGAAAATTACATTCAGTACGTATAGGGAATGCTTCTCCAGTTTCTCAAAAGCAAGTTAAAATGACATTTAGTGAAATAACTGATCAGATACTTTAAATATACCACTCCTACATGTAACATGATAACAGTGAGTTGAAAGACTGGGAATCCATGATATACACAAAGGGAGCGATATGAGCAGCCAACCTGATAATAGCTTCTGTAAAGTTGCACGAGCTTCTTTCCAAGCTGGATGTCCCAATTCCAAGAACTTATTGAGATTAGGCTGTATGATGTCATTTATCCAGCAGTAAGAAGACTTCTTTACATTGTTTTCAATTATACACTGAGTAAATATGATATTAATATATATGCTAAACAAAACTAGAGATGTATTCAACGAAAGCTTGACCGAGCTCGTTTAATTCGGCTCGTTAAACAAAAAAAAAAAAAAAAAAAAAAAAAAAAAGAGAGAGAAAGCTCATCAGTGAGCTTGTGAGTTAGTTCGTAAAAATTGAACTTACATTAACACTTTATTTATATAATTTACTTATCATTAATATAGAATAACCTAATTAAAATCATCTATTAGGATGCAGATTTTAGTAAGTAGTATATTATAACTATAAGAAAATGTTAATTTATTTTTTAATCAATCAATGATAAATAATGTATGTATAATTGGAGCTTGTTTTAATTAGCTTGAATAAGCTCGCGAGGCATTAATATATTTAATAAATTAAGCTCTAATACAACTTGATAGTTAAAAAATCCAAGTTAAGCTCTTACATATCCGGTTTGGCTCGGTAAAATATCCGTAAATACAAAACAAGTACCAAGTCTCCAGTTCAAACGAATTTCCCCTGTTAGTCCTGTGATTTTTTTTTTTAAATATTCAATTAATTTCTCCTCTGAAGCTTCGTCTCTTAGATGACATTGTTGCTCACAGTAGTCGCATGAGAAAAACCCAATGATCCAAGGCAATATAACACACAGAAATTATGTAAACTTTAAAAAACACCAATTTCCCATGCCTCGGAGTTTTCAATTTCAACGCTCAGACTATCTGCTCACGATCAAACACAAGGCTAAAGCCAAATAAGAAGGGGGGAACGGAAAAAAAACAAAAACCAAAAAAACAAAAACCCGAAAATGGACCTGATTGAAGCAATCGGAGTTTCTGAGGCATGGACCGTCGAAAAGACCAGCCAATGCAACGGCGCACAAGTCAAGCACATAGTCTCCGATGGCAACGGCAGGCCTAGGCTCCGTACCAGGTCCGGTCTTGAAGACGCCGTAAGGCAAGTTCTGAATCGGGAAGTGCGAGTCCGGATGAACTTCAATGAATGACTTCAGCACCATAGCTAATGAACAACGAGTAAAACGACCTCGATAGGAGCAAAAGTCTGCTCTGGAGAAGCGAACTGTGGAGAGTGAAGAGAGCGAAAGTTGTGAGCAGCAGAAGAGAAAAAAGAGAGATATATCATATATGTAGAGAAGGTAGTCGGGAATTGTGGGCAGTTGGAGATGGTGTCGGGGAACTATGAAGTCATTTACTAGTACTAGTTTTCTGTGGTTACTTTTATGATGAAAGAAAGGTAGGTGGTTTCCGACGATTTGAGCCGTCCAGATCCTCTCTTGCTATGTTCTGTCCATCCGATTCCTGCTCTAAAATCGAAAATTACGACATTAATGAATTATTACTAATACTAGTAAAGGCTCCCGTGTCATGCACGATCTATTTTTTTTAAGAGTAAATAAATATTAATATGAACAATACCTTTTATTAAAAATGCATTTTTATTTGATAATATATAACAAAAAAAGAAATGGTTAAAATTTGTTACAAAAAAAACTTTTGTGTTCTTTTGCAGTATTATTCATTCCTTGCCTCTTACTCCAGAAAATCATATTTTTCCTCTAATAAAAATACATTTTAATTTTTTCCATAATTTTTTTTTTGTTTGATTTCATCCTTTTATTTAGCTTCTCTTGTCTATATCAAAACATTCATATTAAATTATAATAAATTTGAATAGATCACACTGATTGATAATAATAAATAAAGTGAACATACATAATCCAGAATCCGATATGATTGAACAGATTGAGAAACAAAAAGTTTCAAATCTAATATCAATCAATTAATAGGATTGAGAAACAAATAATCTTAAGGATTATTCTTCAATCAATTAATAGGATTGAGAAACAATCAATCTTAAGGATTATTCTTATATAAAATGTTTTATTAGTTCACGTACAAAACATCTTCTATTAGAAACAACAACAAAAAGAATTAAGGATTATTCTTATATAAAATATTTTATTAGTTTACCTACAAAATATCCTCTATTAGAAATAAATTTTAAGAAAGACATAGAAAATACAATTTTATTTTAGGATGAATTGAATCTTCATAGTCCATATGATGAGCTGATTCATATAAATAGAGTTGAATTTGGATTTAGAATTTTTAAAGACATAGATGACCTCAAATCTTTCAATTAGCTCATACAAATAAAGTTGAATTTTGATTTAGATAAACATAAAGAAAAATTAATGAACTAAACTAATAAAATACTTTATATAGGAATAATCATTAAGAAAATATATTCTTTTCTCAATTTTTGCAATTCTGGATTGTATATCTTCGTTGTTTGTTTATTATTGTTAATCAGTATGATCTATTCCAAAATTTATTATAATTTAATATTAAGATTTTGGGAGAGAGATGAGAGAAGAAAAAAACCGAAGATTTTGGGAGAGAGATGAGAGAAGAAAAAAAACAAATGAAATTAAGTATTTTCGGATTGTAAATTACCAATTTAAATTTATTTTTTAAAAAAATGAACATTCTAAATTTCTATTAATTTAGAAATATTCCACCATTTGAAATAAATTTGTTATAAGATAAATTATTTTGTATTTTTCTGATCGTAATTTAGAATTATTTTTTCTGTAGTTGTAAGGTTCACCTGGTAGTCCCCACATAGGCTATGAACGCAGGCTATGTACGCTCTGACTAAACAAACCCTTACTGCCCACAACATATTTTTTCTGGAGTAAGTTCATCAACCATGTTGAATACCGATCTGCCTAAGCGAACCCTTACTGCCCACAACATCATATTTTTTCTGGAGTAAGTTCCACAACATATTTTTTCTGGAGTAAGTTCCACAAGTAATTTTTTCTGGAGTAAGTTTATCAACCTCCACAACATATTTTTTCTGAAGTAATTTTTTCTGGAGTTTCTGGAGTAATTTTTTCTGGAGTAAGTTCATCAACCATGTTGAATACCGGAGCCATTGTTTCTGTATCAACTGACTTTGAAACTAAAATTTTGCGTGTGACAGAGATATGGATGAAGGGTCCAGATATTTATAGCCTATATAAAACCCTAGTATACACGCATCTGTAACTACGTTCTGTTAAACATACCGTGTAAAAACATATTTTACTGATTATATAATTCCTGAAATCTCTAAACTACATTTTAAATAATAACTTTAAAAAAAATCATTAGTTTATCTTTTTTTTTTTTTTATCGGAAATATAGATCTTATAATGTTTCAATAATATCGTACAAATTATTAAAAATGATATATGACGTTTTTATATTCTATGTAAATGTTCTTTGATTTATAAATTGAAATATATAATTATAAATTTTTTTAATTAGTGATTATATCCACATTAGTTATTTAAAAATTATTTATATTTATTTCATAAATAAAAAATAGATATAATGTTCTTTAAAAATATAGAATACATATATATACAATTTATTCAATTCCTCAAATATCTCAAATTACATATCTAAATTTTATAATATGTTTTTATTATATCTATACTAATGAAATAATTTTAAATTGATCTTATAAGTTGTATTATATACATGCATTGAATATGTGGCAAACATTTTCTTATATACACGCATCTAAATATTCATTCTGTTAAACATTAATTCAAAAAATCGGGAGTCCATATATTTATTTAAAGTTTATTTAAAACTCTAAAACTCTAATATACACATGTCTAAATATTTATTCTGTTGATTAAATTAGCGAAATAGTATATTTCAACGAATGTATAATTCCTGAAATATCTCAACTACATTTTACACTATATATTAAAATAAATTACATGTCTATTCTTTTGTTTTATTTGGTTTGGATATTTAAATATTCTAATATTCAATTATATTTTACCCTTTGATTTTAGATATGTATTGCCTTTTTTATCCTAATTATATATATATATATATATATATATGTATATATAAATTCTTTTATTTATAAATTGTATTATATAACTATAAATTTTAAATAGATATGATGTATTTTAAAATTCTATAAAACATATCTGTAACATTTTTTTAATTTCTAAAACATCTGAACAACATGAACAATTCAAAATTAAATATATACCATGTTGATATGATTTGGACTGGATATTTAGATCGTTTAATATGACAATTAGATTTCCAATTGAAAAGTTGATATGATTTGGACTGGATATTTAGATCATTTAATATGACAATTAGATTTCCAATTGAAAAGTAAATTAATATATGGCCTTTTCAACTCCACGGATTTTTCAATAGAAATATTTTGATTTATAAATATATATTTCTACGTTTTTTTCTTTTTAGAATATCTTAACCAAGCAACGCTTTTGCCGAGATATTTTAATTTATATATATTTCAATGATTTTATATTGCTTACTAAAACATTATCAGAATTGTGAATAATGTCGATTCAATTGAAGTTGATACATGAATTTATTTAAATAAAAATTATAAAATTGAAATCTACTACTACAATAAAATCAGATTTGGTCTTCAACATCAGTGGATCCTGGAATGTTTAGCGAATCTCTAACCCTTTTCCAATATTCTTCACGGATTGGCTGTATACATGTAATAAACCAAATTGTTATTTTCTTAGAAAAATATACTAACAACAATTTAAATAATTCACATAACAGGAAATAAATAAATCTAAACTTTTTATATGATTACATATTACCGTAGAAAAAGATGATGGTAGGTAAATTTGATTTTTGCAATCTTCAAAGCTGTTTTCGCCAGAATCATGATTCAGTGTTGCTGATTTTTTCTTATCTTTATTTGCAAGTCGTCCCTTTGGAACATCCATTATGGTGAAGTATCTATCAAAGTTGACACATAATAATTAAGGAATGTCAGAATAATAGAAATTTGCATCCACAAATGTGAATCCAAAAAACTGTAATAGTTACAAAGCTAAGAAATTGCAAAATGAATAAGAAATAGAATTACTCAGCAAAATCAAATATGAATCAAATAAACTGAAAATGAATAAGAAATAGAATTACTCAACAAAATCAAATATGAAATAGTGGCGAAATAAAGAAAATTACTCAGCAAAATCAAATATGAATCAAATAAACTGAAAATGAATAAGAAATAGAATTACTCAACAAAATCAAATATGAAATAGTGGCGAAATAAAGAAATTGCGAAATGAATAAAAAATAAAAATACCCAGCTGCAAATGTGATTCTCATTTACGTGATTCTCATTTACTGAAGACACTGTATTTATAGGAGCAAATATGTTATCAGATAAGGATTTTTTTAAATTTCAAATTTCAAAATTTTAAATAATATAACGAAATCTGTTTTAAATATCTTTACAGATTTATTGTTGCTGATTTTTCGCTAGATCTCAAAATATAACATGGAATAATTTAAAATTCAAAATTCGAAATTCAAATTTATTTCTATTCTTAGTAACTAAATAATTGGGCGGTAAAAATTTTAACTTACCAATTCTAGATGACTTGGCTTATTATATATATATATATATTATGAATCGAACATTATGAATCAAATATTGATGACTTACGAATTCTAAAACGTGAATTTCAAATAAGTAAATGAGTTAATTCAACTCATTTTTTAATTTCTAGTATAAATAAAATATTTTTTTTTTAATACGATTTGTATAAATCATTTTTGTTGCAATTTCCAACTTCGACTGTATAGGTCATGTGTCACGTACATACCACAAGGGATCAATAAAATGGTGACATGTGACAATCATATTTTAAAAAATTATAATAATTTATTGAAAATATAAGAAATGATAAAATTCTAATAATTTTATATAAAATTATAAAATAAATATAAATTCATGAAATAATTTTGAAAATTCTGAAATTTATTATTAAAAATATAAAATTAGTCAAAACTCTAAATAATGTTATATAGAAACTCAGACCTAAACCTAAATAAAAACAAAAATTAGGTGAAAAAAATATAGAAACTATAATTTCAGAAAATAAAAAAATAATAACAAAGTGCAGAAAATAAAAATATAAAAAAATCATAAAAGAAAAAATATATTCTTAATAAAATATATTTTTATATAAAAAAGTAGAAATATCAATGGCATCTAAAAATAAATCCTGAAAAATAATAAAAATTCAAAAATATTATATAAAAAATATATTTGCAAAAAAAAATAAGAAATTTAATTTTATATTTAAAAAAAATCTCGACAGATGGTATTCTATACAAAGACCCATAGTTTTGGGGTTCACAAAAGAGTCTAGAAGTTGCTCAAAGCCAATGGGGGCAGATTCATTTTCTTTCCAAAGTTGGAGGCTTCTTTTTTAAAATTCGTGGAATCCTCCATTAACGTCAACATAGGCTTCTTGCTTATCTTGAACAACAGTGAATTGCAAGCTATGACCACTCACAATTGCAACCTCATGGTAGTGCGAAGATGACGGCGACGCCAATTTGTTCTTGATTCGGTGGGTTGTACACCCGAATCTCTGCCATGGCGGCAATTTGTTATTTGGCATCAATGATGTCTAATCAAAATTTCAGAGAGCCCGATTTCTGGTTTCTAAAAATTTCGAATACCTTCCCCTGCGACGCTCACCCCGTCTCCCCCACCCCAATTTCAACATCCGTATACCTAAAGCTAACATATCCAAAACTTGGATTACTCAGATTGAGTTATCTTTTCAGAGAAATAAATGAAATTTTGAATGCTTGTGTCTCTGTTGTCATGGTGAAGAGTTCTTTTTCCATTTTGTTTCATTTTGAATGTTAGTTATTTCAGTTACTGTAACAGATTCGTAGTCGCGTTTGCATTATAAAAATGCATCCGAGTCTTCAAGTTGTAGGAGTTATGAAACGCCGTCGTTTGGGTTAGTTGACACGGCGTCGTTTTGGTCACTTTAAACGTCACTGTGTTTTAGTCACACGTTGTACGCATGAGTGCAACTTTATCAGCTCAGCATGCATTTCTGATTTGATTCATAATTAAAGATAAACAAAATTCTGCTTCTCTTTTTTTTTCTCTGCGTGATTTTCACGAACACATGAGCATTCTGCTCGTTTTTCAATCGTCACACTCTCGTTTGTGATAAGTGGTGCTCAGAGCCACGTTCCTCGCACTGACAATGGCCGAAAAAACTCAAGCTCAACGTCTTGATACGTTGGAACAACAAGTTGCTGAGATCCTGCAAGTGCAAGCAAAAGCGGCGGAAGGGCAGGCTCAGTCGAAAGCTCGACTAGGCACTAAACTGGATGGGATTGTGTCGCAACTCATGGCGGCGATGAAAGAGCAAGTTGCTGCCACAAGCAAAGGTAAGGGACCAGCTGAATCTTCTACACCTACAATTATCTTTGGATATGGGGGTAGTATGGGTGTTAATCAGGAGAGATCTGAGGCTGGGATTCTGTCCCCCAGCACCTATTAATCGAATGACTAAACAATCTGGGCATCAAGCTGCAAGCAATGGGAAAAATCCCAAACTCGATTTCCCTAAGTTTAATGGGGACAAACCGAGGTTGTGGCTGCGTAAATGTCATAGATATTTCATGTAAAATAACATGTATGACTATGACAAGATTGGATTGGTTGAAATGAATCTAGAAGGGGCAGCCGATCACTAGTTTGTTGATTATGTGGATGGGAGAGAGAATATGTCATGGGATACATTCACTAACTGATTATGAGTAGGTTCATGAATCCTACTGGGGGAAGTCTTACTGCACAATTCAATACACTGAGTGTTGTGGAAATCACCTCACATACAATCACCCAGAAGATGTTCGAACACTCAACTTATAAGACTGAACGAACAAGTGATAACTGTTCGGAATTAATGTTTCCAGAACAGCCGAACAAGCAAGAACGCAGAAAATAAAGAACAAATCACTCCAAAACGTTTTACGTGGTTGAATCTAAAAGGATCTACATCCACGGAGGCTCTACACACCTCAATTCACTATACCAAAGTAGAAATTACAAGAATTATCCAGAAACTAGCAAAGCCCCAATTCTGAATCTGAATTTGGCTCAAGAACCCTAGCAATCTAATTCTCTTTCTATAATGATGTTTACAAAATGAAAATGTGATAATCGTATTCTCCTACTCAAGAGCTTCAAATATATATCAGGATTGTGTCTCGAATCTTCATAAGTTGAAAGCTCTAACCGCTGCAATTGCGAGCTCAAGTTGGTTACAAAAACAATTACTCTGCAACGGTTTTGCCAGCTGAAAACCATTGTGTTTGGCAGTGTGTCCACCTGTCCGTTTTAACCTCCTCAAACCCGGTTCAGTGATACACTCTTTTCTTAGCTTGAAAATTCCGGTTCTTCCATCCCGGTTCTTGGACTCTTGAAACCGGTTCTGAATTCCCAACACATCCTATTCCATATAATTGCTATCTTGATGAAATTGAACGTATTCCACAAATCTCCACCTCAATGAAATCAAGTGTGTATCATTGCCCCTATTATGCCACTTCACTTCATGCTTCAGTTACATTGTTCAAGCCTAATTAGGCTCGAGCAATGTTTCAACTTATTCCCTAGTACAGCTTTAGTCAGGAAATCTGCTGCATTGTCATCAGTATGTACTTTCTTCACCTCCACAGCCCCTGAATCAATCACATCCCTTACAAAATGCAGTCTAACATCAATGTGTTTTGACCTTTCATGAAATGCTTGATGTTTTACCAAGTGGAGTGCACTTTGATTATCACAAAATATTGTAACACACTTCTGAGCAATTCCCAGATCTCTCAGAGTTCCCCTGAGCCACACAGCTTCTTTTATTGCATCAGGGATGGCCATATATTCTGCTTCTGTAGTGGATAGGGTCACTACAGATTGTTGTATGCTCCTCCAACTTATTGCAGTACCATACAGTGTAAATACATATCCAGACATTAATCTTCTAGTATCCACATTCCCTGCAAAGTCAGCATCAACAAACCCCTGCAATGGAACAGTATCCAGAGTTTGCTTCTCAAATTTTAACCCTAAAGTCACTGATCCCTTTAGATATCTCAAAACCTGTTTCAGAGCTTCCCAGTGAGTTTTTCCAAGATTTGACACAAATTTACTTACTAAAGATACACAATATGCTAAGTCAAGTCTACTACTGCAAATCATTCCATACATCAAACTGCCAACACCACTTGCATATGGTACATGTCTCATGTGTCTTTCTTCTTCAATGGTCTTGGGACATTGATCCTTGGATAACTTTGTCTGCTGACTTACTGGAACACTCAGACTCTTGGACTCATGCATATTGAACCTCTCCACCACCTTCTGAAATAGTTTCTAAGATAAGAACAACACTCCAGATTTCCTGTTTCTGCTGATATCCATTCCAAAAATCTTCCTTGCATCTCCCAAGTCTTTCATGTCAAATTATGGGCTTAATTTCTTCTTGAGCTGTTGGATTTTATGCTTGCACTTACTAGCTATAAGCATATCATCCACATAGAGTAGAAGATACACATGATCATCCTTAGACTTCTTATCAAAATAGACACATCTGTCATATAAACTTCTGGTAAAACCTGCACTTACCGTAATCTCATTGAATTTCTTGTTCCACTGCCTTGGACTCTGTTTTAACCCATACAGTGACTTCTTGAGAAAGTACACCTTCTCTTCACTTCCTGGAATCACAAAGCCTTCAGGCTGTTTCATATATATGTTCTCAATCAAATCACCATGCAAAAATGCAGTTTTAACATCTAGCTATTTTAGTTCCATGTCTTCTTGTGTCACTTTAGATAATAAGAGTCTAATAGAATAGTGCTTCACTACAGGAGAGAAGACCTCATTGACATCAATGCCCTCTCTTTGAGTGAAACCTCTTGCAACAAGCGTTGCCTTGTATCTTACCCTCTCTACTTCTCCAGCTTCAATCTTCTTCTTATAAATCCACTTGGAACTCACCAGCTTCTGCCCCTTAGGCTTATCTACCAGCTTCCAAGTGCCATTTCTTCCATCATTGCACTTATCCAGTGCTCACTTTCACTGCCACTTACTGCTTCTTTGAAATTATGTGGTTCCTGATGTTCTATATCTTCAGCAATGCCCAGTGCATAGTATACACTTCCTACTTGCCCATAGAAGTCTGGACTTTGGATTTGCCTGCTTGGTTTATCTCTGGCAATGCTATAATTTCTCAAGTCTGTATTAGCAGTTTGCACATCCTTTTCTTCTGATGAGCTGTCACTTGAGTGTTGATCCAGACTCTCAATTCTTTGAGGATTATCATCCATCTGAAGCTCCACCTGAACTGATACCTTTTCTGCTTCAATAGCACCATCAAACTCTTCCTGACTTCCAGTAGAGTGATATCCCATGACAGATTCATTGAACTTAACATACCTTCTTATCATGAGCTTCTGATTCCCAGGTTCCATACACCAAAACCTATATCCTTTGATTCCTTCTGGATATCCTAAGAACACACATCTTTGTGCTCTTGGATCAAGTTTGTCTTGCTTAATATGAGCATAAGCAAGACATCCAAACACTTTTTGTAATACCCGCGCCTCTCACAACTCACTGGCCAATATAATTTTTGCATTTCATGCATTCCATATTGTTATGTTGTATTTGCGTGATAGTTTTATAGAAATTAATTTGTTATATTTATTACGTCATTTTATATTTTTATGACTAATTTGGAGATGTTTAATTTGGTAGTCAAGAACTCCCTAGTCTAAAATATTGGGACATGCTACAAAATTTAAGACTATACGTGACAAGTTTAAAATATGGAAAAATAGGTAGTACGTGGAAGTGTTAAAGGGATTATATTGTCGGAATAACAACAACAACAACAACAACAACAACAACAACAACAACAACAACAACAACAACAACAACAAGAATAATAATAATAATAATAATGATGATGATGATGATGATGATGATGATGATGATGATGATGATGATGATGATGATGATGATGATGATGATGATGATGATGATGATGATGATGATGATGATGATGATGATGATGATGATGATGATGATGATAATAATAATAATGATGATAATAATAATAATAATAATAATAATAATAATAATAATAATAATAATAATAATAATAATAATAATAATAATAATAATAATAATAATAATAATAAAATGAGCAAATTAGCTAATTGGTTGTTGACGACGGTCGCTTGTAATTAAGATAAGTGTCATACATGTTTTCTCAACATCTAACACGTATCAAATAGATATTGATAATGTTTGCTTAGTTAATCAACACTAAACAGAGAAAAAAAAAACGAAGAGAGAGAGAGTAGGGGATTGGCAAAAGAAAGAAACAGGTATGTATTAAATTCTCTTACAATTCTCACAAAGCATATCAGGTTATGACATTAGTAATGATTAGTCTAAGTGTCTCCTATTAATTCTTTGTTGAAAGTAAATAATTTGCAATGGATTGAAGTATAGAAAGCATGCAACAAGTATATTTACATATTAATTCACTTATTATGTAATTAATTCTTTTATGGACTAAAGTTTTATCTAAGTGTATATAGGCGTGTATACACATGTTGCTTCTATGTATTTATTAGCTAAAATCAAGTCATTCAGATGGTATTTTGACCAAGCTAAAACTCTAAGCTTTTATTAAATTAATATATATTATGTCATGTTACTATAAATTAATTACTACGGTGATACAAGAGATACAAAGTTCCCGATAATTATCGTCGGGCTCGAGGTAAGTAGAAATCCATCTTCAACTACAATGCTTGAACATAGTATTTGTGCATATTATTTGTGATGACTGATTGTAATACGTGCACTTATATTCTTTATATAAAGTGTTTTATTCCACTATTAATAGTAAGCTGGTGAGCATATCAGTCATGAGCATTAGCATTTGCAAGAATTTGCATGTGTACATGAGAGAAGTCAAAATAGCATAATTTCATAAATTGAAAATGTTTTGGGGTTGGTCACCACTGGCACATTGAGAGTTATATATATTATATTTGGTGTCTCTCGGGATGCTTCCGGTGACAAGCGTGCACGCGGAAGATGTTCCCACTTCAGCACCTTTATGATGAGGGGTACGGGAAGAGGTAGACTTTCTGGTGGACTGCAGGGGCAGGCAGGAGGCGGACCCCTGGTAGTCTCAGAAGGATAGCCGCTTGGTCGTACCAACCATCAATGATGTCTCGGGTGGACTATAATGGGGGAGGAGGGACCCTTGGTAGTCACGAGTATGGCCAATGAGTGATATTTTGGGAAGGTTTGTGACAGTGGCGAGAGCCAATTCCCACAAAAAAATGATTTCTTTTGAGAAAGAGTTGAAAGAATTGGTTTTGTGAATTGCAGTGATCTGGCATGTTGTTGGAGCTTCTGCAACTTTTGAAGCCCCGTGTATATGAATGACGACCTGTGGGGCTAAACCTTGGATTCACTATGTTTTTTATAGTGTTCTAACAATCTTTTTGGACATGTTCAAGTTAAGGGACTCTAATATATATATTTTGGTAGATATGGTGATGAATGGAGTGTGATGCTTTTGTACTCGATCTGAATTTATGTGAATATGTATAGATAAGATTTTGGTATTGAAGAAGTGCTTTAGAATGTTGGTTTAAAAAAAAAAAAAAAAAATAATACAGGTTTTGTAACGTTAAAATTGGTATAAAGTAATTCTATAAGGGTGTGTGTGACAGAGAGAAACAGAGGGACAATAAAACTAGAAAGATATCATGGAGATCGTTAGAGAAGAAGGTGTTGAAGGAAATAACGACCAAGAACCGAATGCACCAGCAGTGGGTGTTGGTTTAGAAGCGATTGTGGCTCGGTTGACGGGATTAGTAAAACAACAGTCGCTACAGATTCAACAACTTATTCAACAAAGAGGAATAGGTGGACAACCAGGGAATGGTGTGAATCAACCGTAACCTCGAGCTGAATACTTAGAAGTCATCGGAGAAAGATTTAGAAAGCTTAACCCACCAACATTTGAGAGTGCAGTGGATCCCACTGATGCGGAAGATTGGCTTAGAACTATAGAGAACATATTTTTGTATAGTAAAGTCCCTGAGGGGGAAAAGGTACTGTGTGCATCGTTTATGTTACGTGGAAGTGCGGGACATTGGTGGGATACCATGAAGACGATCAAGGATGTGGCAACAATGATGTGGGATAGGTTCAAATAACTTTTTAGAAACAAGTATTTCACTACCCCAGTTCGAGTAATGAAAATGAACGAGTTCATACAGTTGAGGCAAGGGGCAATGGATGTTATGGACTACATCGCCAAGTTCGAGCAACTCTCTAGGTTTGCGGAGAACATGGTCAGTATAGATGCGTTGAAAGTAGAGAGATTCCTAGAGGGTCTAAGGCTAGAGTTATATAGGGATGTGTGTATGGCTGGTATACATGGAGTAACTTATTCACAAGTTGCCGAACGAGCGTTGATTGCCGAACAAGCTGAAATGAAAGTTAAGTGGGCTCAGGAGGTTAGGCGCCAGTTTATACAAAGACAAGGATCTCGTTTGGGAGGAGAAGAAAAGAAAAGGCCGCTACAAGTGCAAGGTCCAAGGCCGGGTTTTCAACCAAAACCAGGACAACAATCATGGGATCAGAACAAACGCCAAAAGGGTGAACAAGGAAAACCACCAGTTACACAACCTACATGTCCCACTTGTGGAGGTTCACATAGTGGAAAGTGCTTTGCAGAGTACCGGACTTGTTTTAAATGTGGAAAAGCAGGACACCTTTCCACAGTTTGTCCAGATAACTCCAACCCTGCTACAAAAAAGAAGACGCCAGCTAGAGTCTTTACCATGACCACGGGGGAAGCAGAAGCAAATACATCTGTAGTAACAGGTAAAGTTCCTATTTGTGATACAATTGCATTTGCATTATTTGATTCTGAAGCCACACATTCATTTGCATCCACTGAGTATGTGAAGAGGCTGGGTAGGAAACCTGATATAGCAGACGTTAGTTACAATGTGATAATCCCCTCCGGAGAGCCAAAACAAACTAACCAGATTCTGCGAGCATGTGTTATCTCTATTGAAGGAAGAGGACTTTATGGCGATCTGATCATATTAGATATGAATGATTATGATGTGATTTTGGGAATGGACTGGCTATCGAAATATGGTGCTACAATAGATTGTTAGAACAAGATAATCACATTTCAGCCGCCTAGTGACACATCTTTTATCTTTATTGGAGTAAGAAAAAGGTTCAAATATCACACGATATCAGCGGTGAAAGCAAAACGGTTATTGGGAAGCGGTTGTGAAGGCTACCTGGTAAGTGTTATGAGTATGGAAGAGAAGCATTGTCCGACTATTGAGGAGGTAGCAGTGAAGCAAGAATACCCTGAAGTATTTCCAGACGAGCTCCCAGGATTACCCCCAGACAGAGAGATAGAGTTTGTAATTGATGTATATCCAGGGACTGCTCCTATATTGAAGTCACCATACAGAATGGCGCCAACAGAGTTGAAAGAATTGAAGGTTCAATTGCAAGATTTACTGGACAAAGGCTTCATTAGACCTAGCTTTTCGCCATGGGGTGCACCGGTTTTGTTTGTCAAGAAGAAAGATGGTACTTTGAGGATGTGCATAGATTACAGAGAACTGAAAAAGGTTACGATCAAGAATAAATACCCCTTACCCAGGATTGATGATTTGTTTGATCAACTCCAGGGAGCTGCCATATTCTCTAAGGTTGACTTGCGTTCAGGTTATCATCAACTGAAAATTAAAGAGGAAGATATCCCAAAAACAGCATTCAGTACAAGATACGAGCACTACAAGTTTTTGGTAATGCCATTCGGTTTGACAAATGTCCCAGCAGCTTTCATGGATATGATGAATCGGGTATTCAAAGACTTTTTGGATAAATTCGTTATCGTGTTTATTGATGACATTCGGATCTACTCCAAGAATGAAGCAGAACATGTTGTGCATCTGAGAAAGGTTTTAGACGTTCTAAAGGAGAAACGGTTGTATGCTAAGTTCAACGAATGTGAGTTCTGGTTGGATCGAGTAATATTTCAAGGGCATGTTGTGTCGGGAGAAGGAATTTCAGTTGGTCCAAGTAAAGTTGAAGCAATTAACAATTGGCCACAACCTACAAACCCTTCAGAGGTACGTAGTTTTCCCGGGTTAGCTGGGTACTACTGCAGGTTCGTAGAAGGTTTCTCGAAAATAGCATCTCCCTTAACACAGTTGACTAGGAAGAGAGTAACATTCAAATGGACAGAGGCTTGTGATCAGAGTTTTCAGGAACTGAAGAAAAGGTTAACCTCAGCGCCGATCCTGTCAATACCAACGGGGACTAGAGGCTTTGTGGTATACAGTGATGCTTCGAAGAATGGTTTAGGGTGTGTATTAATGCAGAATGGCAAAGTAATAGCATATGCATCCAGACAGTTGAAGGAGTATGAGAAGAACTATCCTACTCATGACTTGGAGCTTGCAGCAGTAGTATTTGCGCTAAAAATTTGGAGACACTATCTATATGGAGAACGATGTGAGATCTACACAGATCACAAAAGTCTGAAGTACTTTTTCACACAGAAAGAGTTGAATATGAGACTGAGAAGATGGTTAGAACTCGTGAAAGACTATGATTGTGTTATCAACTATCATCCTGGTAAAGCAAATGTCGTAGCTGATGCCTTAAGCAGAAAATCGTCCCAAGGTACTAAATTGATGGCTTTGATTCAGAAACCAGAGTTACTAGACTTGCAAAGAATGAATGTTGAGATTGTTCAACTGGGGATAGTGGAGGCAAGACTAGCAGCTCTAATCCTTCAACCTACCCTACTTGATAGAATTAAGCAGGGACAGAATGCAGATGAATATTTAGCTAAAGTAAAGAAGGATGTCGCTTCAGGGACGCCTTCAGACTTTCAGTTGTTAGAGAATGATATCTTAAGATTCAAAAACCGGTTATGTGTGCCAGATGTAGATAACATTCGTAGAGATATTATGGCAGAGGTGCATTCGACACCATATTCAGTACACCCAGGAGCTACCAAAATGTATCAAGATTTAAAAATGCAGTATTGGTGGCCAGGTATGAAGAAAGATATTGCTCAGTGTGTAGAACAGTGTTTGACTTGTCAGCAGGTAAAAGCAGAACATCAAAGACCGGCAGGAACCTTACAACCCTTACTGATTCCGGAATGGAAATGGGAGAACATTACAATGAATTTTGTGGTGGGATTGCCGAAAACTATAAAAGGTTACGATGCTATTTGGTTATTTGTGGATAGACTCACGAAATCGGCTAATTTTCTCCCAGTCTATACTACTTACTCCATGGATCGTTATGCTCAGATATATATATACAGGAAATAGTTAGACTTCACGGAGTACCATTATCCATTGTTTCAGATAGAGACTCAAGATTCATGTCTACAATCTGGAAGAGTTTACACAAGGCACTGGGAACACAGTTGTCTTTTAGTACTGCATATCATCCACAAACTGACGGACAATCAGAAAGAACGATACAAACATTAGAGGATATGCTCAGAGCTTGCGCATTAGATTTCCAGGGTCAATGGAGCAAATTTCTACCTTTGATAGAATTTTCCTACAACAACAGTTATCAATCCACTATAGAAATCTCTCCTCCATGGAGCATGTATTTTGACGGAGCATCCCACAGAGAAGGGGCTGGTGCCGGGGTTGTGTTCGTGACACCCGACGGAGACGTGTTGCCATACTCTTTTACGCTAACCGAAAATTGCTCCAACAATGTCGCTGAATACCAAGCACTCGTCCTGGGACTAGAAATGGCAGTTGACGCAAAGCATTTGCATCTCAAAGTGTATGGGGACTCTAAGTTGGTGATCAATCAAGTGCTTGGTGATTACGAGGTTAAGAAGCCAGAGTTATTTCCATATTTCAATTATGCCCGAAAGCTTGTACTTGGCTTGATGATGTGGAAATGTCACATGTGCCGAGAAAAGAAAACAAACAAGCCGATGCTTTAGCAAAACTTGCAGCCGCAATAGCCATACCGGAAGGTGAAGATCGCGTGCTAATATGCCAAAGATGGGTCATACCGCCAATTTTTGAAGATGAAGGCCACGATGAGGAAGGAAGTCATATTGTGGAAGTATTTGAGATTGAGAAAGAGGATTGGCGACAACCTCTCGTTGATTACCTTAAGTATGAGAAGTTACCAAGTGATCCAAGGCAAAAAGTTGATATCCGTCGCCGTGCTCCTCGCTTCATTTATTTTAAGGGCACACTTTATAGGCGTTCTTTTGATGGAGTTTTCTTAAGGTGTTTAGGCGATGATGAAGCCATTCGAGCCATGGAGGAAGCTCATTCTGGCATCTGTGGCGCCCATCAATCGGGCCCAAAGCTACATTTTCGAATAAAGAGGATGGGTTACTATTGGCCAACAATGGTAAAAGACTGCATAGACTATGCCCAATAATGTCAAGCATGTCAGTTCCACGCAAACCTCATTCACCAGCCGCCTAAACCTTTGCATCCGACTGTTGCTTCGTGGCCATTTGATGCTTGGGGCTTGGATGTAGTTGGGCCTTTGACAAAGTCTTCTGCAGGTCACTTGTACATTTTGGCTGCAACGGATTACTTTTCCAAATGGGCAGAGGCAGTGCCTTTGAAGGAAGTGAAGAAAGAAAATGTAGCAGACTTCATCCGCATCAACATCATCTATCGATATGGAGTTCCTCGCTACATGATCACTGACAACGGAAAAGCCTTTAGCAATTGCTTGATTGATAAACTTTGTGAGAAGTTTGATTTTAAACAAAGGAAGTCATCAATGTATAACGCGGCCGCTAATGGACTCGCCGAAGCATTTAACAAGACACTGTGCAATCTACTTAAGAAGGTCGTTGGAAAGTCAAAGCGAGATTGGCACGAGAGGATCGGAGAAGCACTTTGGACTTACCGAACAACTTACAGAACGCCAACTCAAGCTACCCCGTACTCTTTGGTGTATGGTGTGGAAGCAGTGATCCCTTTGGAGAAACAAATTCCTTCTCTTCGGGTAGCTATGCAAGAAGGGTTGACCGAGGAGGAAAATGCGCGCTTACACCTTGATGAGTTAGAGGCCCTCGATGAGAAAAGGTTGGAAGCGCAACAAAGACTTGAATGCTACCAAGCTCGTCTTTCTAGAGCATTCAACAAGAAAGTACGATTTCCTTCCAAGTTGATGATTTAGTGCTTGCTGTAAGAAGACCCATTGTTACTACACATCGGGTTGGAAATAAGTTTGTGTCGAGGTGGGATGGACCATATATGGTAAAGGAAGTCTACACAAATGGCGCCTACAAATTGATATTTGAAGACGGCGTACGAGTTGGTCCCATAAACGGGAAGTTTTTGAAACGCTACTATGCTTGAGCCTGATGCAAACAAAAAAAAATAAAAAAAATAAAATAAAAAAAAGAACAAAAAAAGAAGAACAAAAAAAAAACAAAAAAAAAAAAAGATCTCCTGGTCCGCATGAGGATAAACTGTGCACGGCGACCACCAAAGGTAAAGTATGTGGTTAAAATGCTAACTTACCCCACTTTAGCTTAAGTGGTTAAAGAATTATTACTCCTGACCCACATGAGTATAAACTGTGCACGGCACCCCCCCTCCCCCCCAAAAAAAACAAAATACAAAGTGAAAATTTGAACTACGTTATGACTTGATCCCTCTCGCCGGGGTACGTAGGTAGCTTAGAAATATTCTAAGTTCAATCTAAATTGTATTTCCCTCTCCGAAGTTGCTCCAAATTTAGAGATCCAAGCTCCAAGTCTTTCAAGTTATTTGATTTCGTCAAATTGGATTGTCAAGTTCAACCTCAGTTAAATCCACATTTCCAAGTCAAAAATGTCAAATCTGTCCAAGCCCACAATGTTGAAGATTCAACTTCCAAATTCAAGAACTCAGTAGTATGAGTATAAACTACCAACAAGGTTCAAATTCAAGTTCGAGGCTCCTTGGTACGAGCTTAAAAGGTCTACAAATCCAAATCCAAATCCAAGTCCAAATCAAGAACTCCTTGATACGAGTATAAACTATCTACAAATCTAAATCCAAATCCAAGTGAAGAACTCCTTGATAAACTATCTACAAATACAAATCCAAATCAAGAACTCCTTAATACGAGTATAAACTATCTATGAATACAAATTCAAGTCCAAATGAAGAACTCTTTGATATGAGTATAAATTATCGACAAATCCAAATTCAAGTCCAAATGAAGAACTCCTTGATATGAGTATAAACTATCTACGAATCCAAATTTAAGTCCAAATGAAGAATTCCTTGATACGAGTATAAACTATCTACAAGTCCAAATCCAAGTCCAAATTCAAGAACTCTTTGATGCAAGTATAAAAGTGTCGATATGTCCGGAGAAATTCTGAAAGCCAGTTCGAGACTTATCCACTCCAAGACACATCGTCCGTGAACAAGTCTCGACGGGACATTTGTTGATACCCAAATTTCGTATCCAATTAAAATATGCGCCACGTAATAAAATATGAGTTGAAAATTAATTTTATATTGATTATTTTAATATTAGGAATTAACTGAATATAATTCCTAAGTTAAATGATCAATTTAATTGGTGATTTACTATATATTTTATTTGCCAATCGGAAGCCGCCACGTGTCAAGATGATGCAGATATTACTAAATTAAATTAAATTAATTTAGTAATTATCCAAGAAGATGAGGATAAACATCAAGTCATGGTGGACCAATCAAAATGCTCCATGTGTCAAGTTGTTGCAGTAATTATTAAATTAAATACAATTAATTTAATAATTATCTTATGGATAATGATATTGTGAAGGACCAATCATATCGCTCCATTCAGACTCAAGCCCATTAGGGTTTTCCCATCCTACAACTATAAATAGGGCCTCATTCTCCACCAAAATCACTACAACACAAGTCAAGAAGTGAAGACACAAGTGAAGAGCTTCAAGAAGTTGGAAGAACTCCAAGAAATCCAGAAGACTTAAAGCACTTGAAGATTTGAAGACGTTCTTGAAGATTCACGAAGACATTCTTCAAGATTCGAAGACGTTCTTCGTCAAAAGCATCAAGAAGCAGCGTTCGATCCAGAATCAAGCCATTCGGCCTTCGGGCAACGTTATTAAAGAACAACTCAAGCGGCGGAGAAGATCAAGAAGAAGATTTCACTCCAAATAATCAAATTCAAAGAAGATATTCGAAGAGAAGAATCAGAGGATTGAAGAATAGAGATTGTAACAAAGTTCTACAAAGTTCTTCATTTAATCCAGTTGGAATTAATTTGTACAAGTATTTTGTGTTTATTAATTTAAAACGCAAAATTTGTTGTTACAAACTCAATTTGAGATATTTGTGTGTATATGTCCAATTCTTTTATTCATAGTCATAATATAAATAAATAATTCAAGATTGTTAATTTAATATTTTAACTTTAATTTACTTTTTTCTAGTTATTATGTCTTCCAAATATAAGTCCGGATGTCAGAAAAGAAAAAGGAAAGCAGAGATAGAAAAATTAACCCAAAGTCAAGCTGGAGATATCAATAAATATTTTCCTGCCAATAAAAAGGCAGTGGAGGAAAGTGCAAGTGAAAATAACTTGAAAGAGAATGAAAATATTGAAGAAGTTAATGAACATGTTAGTGTGGATACATTGAATGACAATGAGGAAGTTCTACTACCTACTAATGCAGATGAAGTCAATGAGAATGAGGAAGAAATGAGATTAATGCGGGTGATGGCAATGAAAATGAGAAAGAAGATGAGATTAATGTAGATGAAGTCGGTGCGAATGAGAAAGAAGATGAGATTAATGTGGATGAAGCCAATGAGAATGAAGAGATATGCTTTGACGATCCTAGTAAGTGGCACAACATTGATAATAAAATTAGGGATTTTTTGGTGGAGAGAGGTCCAAAGAGAGATGTTGGTATCTTATTTCCTAAAGATAACTCCAAAAGACACTTTGATGCATCACATTACAAAAGAGTTCTACCAAATGGGGAGGAAAATGATAGAAGATGGTTATTGTACTCTGTGTCCTCAAATAAAATATTATGTTTTTGCTGTAAATTGTTTAAGAAAAGCACTGCACTTAGTCATCTTGCTAACGAAGAATACAATGACAGGCACAATTTGAGTCGTTCTTTAATGACTCATGAATCAAGTAAGGAGCATATGGAGTGTATGATTGATTGCCTTGAATTGGAAGGGAGATTAACTAAGAATAAGACCATTGATGCAAGTGTTCAAGTACGACTCAACAAAGAAAAGGAACATTGGAAACAAGTGTTACAAAGAATAATTGTTGTAGTGCAAAGATTGGCAAAAAATAATTTGGCATTTCGAGGAAGTTGTGAGAAGCTTTATGTGGAAAATAATGGCATTTTCCTACAAATCATTGAAATGATTGCTCAGTTTGATCCAGTAATGAGGGAGCACCTTCGGCGAGTAGAAGACCAGGAGACCCATGTTACATATCTTGGTCCGAAAATTCAGAATAAATTGATACAGATGTTGGCAAGTGAAGTAAGGAAAAAAATACTTGCAAAAGTTAAACATGCCAAGTATTTTTCAGTCATCCTAGATTGTACTCCAGATGTTAGTCACAAGGAGCAAATATCTCTTATCATACGATGTTTGGATGATTTAGAAAGCTCAGTAAAAGTAGAAGAATATTGGATACAATTTTTAGAAGTCGATGATACTTCTGGACTTGGGCTCTTTACTTATCTTCAAAATGTTTTAACTGAGCTGGAGCTTGATTTTAACGATATCAGAGGTCAAGGGTATGTCTCTGGATCCAATATGAAAGGGAAACGTAAAGGTGTACAAAACAGATTGCTCGAAGTGAATCCCAGAGCTTTTTATACTCCTTGTGGTTGCCATAGTCTTAAGTTAACATTATGTGATATGGCAAATTTTTGCCCTAGAGCTATGTCTTTTTTCGGAGTGATCCAGCGCATCTATACATTGTTTTCATCCTCTACCAAAAGATGGAAGATTTTTAAAGACCATGTAAAGGGTTTAACTGTTAAGTCATTGTCACCAACACGTTGGGAAAGTCATGTTGAAAGTGTGAAAGCAATAAAAGACCAAATTACACAAATAAGAGATGCTCTGCTTGCCTTCACAAATGATACTGAAGATCCCAAGACAAAGAGTGAAGTCGAATCCTTGACATTGTATGATTTGAGAACTTTGAGTTCTTACTTGGTGTGGTGATTTGGTACAAGTTGTTACATGCGATTAATTCTGTGAGTAAATTTCTTCAATCTGAAAATATGGATATTGATGTTGCTTTCTCACTTTTACAAGGTCTTAGTTCATTTCTGAAAGAATACAGAGAATCGGGTTTTGATAAGGCTGTGAGTGAAGCTAAAGTAATGGCAAGAGAGATAGGAGTTGAAGCAGTCTTTCGAGAAAAACGTATTATTTTGAAAAAAGAAGCAATTTGATGAAAGCAATAGCGAAGCTGTTGCACATTCAGCCGAGGAATCTTTTAGAATTAACTATTTTCACTTTGTGCTTGATAAAGCTTGTTCTTCTATAGATTGCCGATTTGAACAATTCAAAAAATATGAAGAAACTTTTGGATTTTTGCTTAATTTGGAGAGGCTGTGATGTGTTGATAACGATAGCTTGTTGAAGTCTTGTAAAAATCTTCAAAATTTCTTAACACATAATGATCATTCTGATATTGATGGAGATCATCTATTTTCGGAGCTAACATTCTTGAAGTGTTCTTTGCCGATAGAAATAAAATCTGCGATTGAAGTAGTGAATTATTTGAAGAAAACGGATGGGTGTTTTCCGAATGCTTACATTGCTTATAAAATCTTGTTGACGATACCAGTTACAGTAGCAAGTGCAGAAAGAAGTTTCTCAAAGTTAAAGCTCATCAAAACTTTTCTCCGATCAACGATGTCACAAGAAAGATTGAATGGATTAACTATGTTATCCATTGAGAAAGAAACCATTGAACAAATGGATTATACGGACTTGATTAATACTTTTGCCGCCAAAACTGTGAGGCGAGTTGTATTTAGATAATTATTTTTAACTTGTTTGTCTTTTATTTTCTATGTTCTGACATAATAATTTTTGCTTTATAAATGCTTCATTTTTATGTATTTTCTTTCATATTTGTACATTGAAGAAAAATAAAATAGGGGACCATTCTAAAAACTCGACTCAGGTCCGTAGATGACTAGATCCGACCCTAACATACATCACTGATTAATACATGGCGTGTATAAAAAACTGTAACATAGGATCGCAAATAATACAAATGAATCATTAATAACATAGCCTCAAATCTGCAGGCCGATCAAACGGCTACCGTTGGCCCACCTTAACGCTCTGTGCATCTACAATAATATTCAAAATCTTACCGGGAACAAAAATCCTTTTCTTGATGGTTTTTCCATCTAGAAACTTGGACAGTTTGGAATCCTTTGAAGCTAGTCCGAAAGCATCTTCCTCTGTGCATGTTTTCTCGACCTGTATGGTTCCCCTCGTCTTCCCGTTGATTTGGACAGGTAGAACCACCGTGGACTCCTTCAGGTAGACGCGGTTCACCTGTAATAACTAAACCTCATCAACGGGGTACTTTCCTAAAGGGGAAGTCAAACATGTGTCATGATCGCGCAAATGATTTTGTACCTTAGGGAAAGGCTCATAAGCCAGTGAAGTCGAGTGACCCAGCCGGGCCCACAGCTCCTCGGCCACGTGTGGCGCGTAGGGCGCGAGCAAAAGAACAAATTGTTCAATGACAGGTCTTGGAAGTTTGTCCCACTGGAAACAACATGAAAAGAAGTATTGAAATCTTTGGCAGGTTCACACGGGGTCTAGATGGAATGGCAAAGGGCAGAATCAGGAAAAAATGTATGCAGCCTGGCCAAGGGCAGCCTAGCACCTAGGTGGGAAATTCATAACAGTGTCTATGAATGAGATATCTAATCTAGGGGTGGGCTCAGGTTGGGTTTTTGGCAGGTTTCGGGTAATTGGGTCGAGGCCGCTACGCGATAACAATATCCGCAGAGCCACACGATCATGTGCGGGTACCCGTTTCCGGTGGGTACTTGTTCGGGGGCAGGTCAGGTTTTTTACTTTTTACTTTTTTTTAATAAACCACATAGAAGCTTTCCATTTTGCTCCAACTATATGCTTTTTAAACTTAAATCTTGGACTCACTTTTTAGTTTCTATAATGTTGCGTAATTTCTTGAATACGTATAGGAGTAATATTTTTTTGCTTAAAGAAAAAGACAATATTTTCATAAATTTATTGGTTTTGTCCAAACGCCTTTCTTTATGGAGACTGGTTCGTCTGAAATGACTTGTCATTGATGTCTCTTAACAAAACAAATTGCATTGCCTTGTACATGTAGTTTCGAAAATATTGATTCTTACCATATCCATATTTCAATGGTAAATATCGTCAATAAATTTAAAAATATTTAGGATTATTATTGGTGGAACTGATGTTGTATACCATAATGATTCTACTGGCTTTTTGCAAGATTACATTTACAAATTTATGTTTACAATTCTAGCAGTAGAAGTGTTTTAATTGTGAGTTTTCTCCAAGTAATTGTATTACCAATAGCCTAGACACTTAATATTTAAAATATATATATATATATTTAGAGAGGAGAGAGAGAGAGAGAGAAAAGAGGAGAACCTTATATGCTGCATTAATGAATTCCATCATTGCAGAAATTCCAGTGTTGAATCTCGTTGCTTCAATTTCTTCTGTTACCTATGATAATAAACAGCAGTTTGCATATTTGAGTGCGTCAATCCAGGAGGGAAAGAAAGGGAGCGCCCAAACGTAATGAATTGCCAGAAAGAGAATAAAGGACAACCAAATTGATATACTCAAAATTTAGTGCAGTACATAGGACTTAAAGAGCTGAATATCAACAGAAAACAGGAAATCTCACTTGCAAATGATTACCTTACTAATACATCTATGAAGACAACGGAGCTGTTCCATAGAAGCTTCCTCAGCAAGATCAACTGTTCCAACCTTGAACTTACCATCGACTGATGGTGAACCGGCAATCAACCTCCACGCCCTTGCTAGAAAGCGATGAACACCATCTATGCCGCTTGTACTCCAAGTTTTCGAGTCCCTAAGTCAAATGAAACAAATCTCAATATATTTGAGTAGCATATTCCAACTGAAAAATCTATTGAGGGCGAAAATCAGTATCTCATGATGAAGATATTACAAAGAAGAAGGGAAAGAACCTGAATGGGCCCATGAACATTTCATATAAACGAAGAGAATCTGCACCATATTGTGAAACAACGTCATCTGGGTTAATAACATTTCCCCTGCTTTTACTCATCTTGTGAGCACGGGCAGTCAGGCGAATATTGGGATTGTCTTTCAGCACAAATGAATCACCCGATTTCATGACCTATTTCATCAGAAAATATAATGATGGTCTCATAATTTATTTGGCTCTAGAAACAAATTCCATTCAAGAAAGAATTGTGGGTGAGAAAAATATGGACTCGAGCTAAAACAATTGCCCATCCAGAGAGAGAAATGAGAGAGCCAAAACTTCTCAATTGAGGAGGATTGTCTGACATACCTTGTCCTCAGGTATTATTTGTTGACTGAAGTTGCTTAAATCACAAAGAGAATCAACAGAGACTAAAGTCCCATCTGAATCTCTGAATGCTGAGTATTGAACCTGCAACTCAAGCCATGAAATATTTGCAAAAACAAAATATCTGATGCAACAAGGATGAAGCTACAGTGTACTTACTTCTCCAAGAATAATTCCCTGGTTTATGACACATTGAAAAGGTTCCTTAGTTGACACAACACCAGCATCATAAAGAACCTGGCAAAAAAAAGATAAGAAAATTGTATGATTACTCCAAACCAATTACACAACAAGCATATTCTTCCGTTTTCTGGATAGGGTAACTGAATTAACACCAATATGACATCAAATTGATTCCACCAACTATAAGAAATACAAATTATAAATTAATACCATCTCTTTAACAATTAACTCTACATTGACTCCCTAAACCCATGGCTTAGCTCAAAGGGTGCGTGCGGGTGGGCAGTTTGTAGGGTGTGCATGTGTAGGTGGGTGTTATGCAATACTTTTGCCAAACATTCAGTTGTACAGGTTCTTATTTCAAACAGATGGTACAAGATTCCTTGAGAGTACTAGGAACTGCAAATTACATGCAATAGCTTAAAAAGATGTTCTCCAAGAAAAAAAATTAATGCCAAGCTATGTTATTCTCTGCAGTATAAGATGACTAACTGGACTACAAACCTTATGCCAGAATCGAGCATAAAGCAAGTGAAGAACTGCATGTTCAGCACCACCAACATATACATCAACAGGGCTCCAATAACTGTAGAAGAACAAATATTGAGAGAAGCGAAAGTCCTCAAAGCATTTAGTACAAAACAAACACTCATTCCAACAAAACCATTTGTCCAAAAGTATAGGCTAAACTACCTTTCTTTTTCCTTGTCAACCAATGCGTTGGGATTTCTAGGGTCCATGAACCTCAGGTAGTACCTGGTATTAATATAATCACAAAATCATTAAAATGCCAGCGCATGCATGGAAAATACTTTAAATGTCATCCAGTAAGCTTTGACCAGATATCTGAAGATTCAAGCGCAAGAAAGTGTATTCTTGACCACAACAAAGAAGCTTAGCAAAAGGCCAGTTTGTATTTTATTGAAAACAAAAAGACAGAAGCAAAACCAATCATCAATGTCTAGTCCAATATTATTTAGGCTACGTGGAAATAAGTCGCACCAGCAAGAGCCAGCCCATTGTGGCATAGTATTTGTCTCCCGCTTAGCAGATTTTCCGGAAGCTTGGTCGATTGTTTTCACCTGAAATGAACAGAAAATTCAGCATTGGAAAGATATCAAGTTACAGAAAAAGGATCTAAGTTTCTCTACACTCTGACGAACAGAGAATTAAGAAAAATGCTATGATTTATAGAGTTGGGTCCTCTCTGGCAACATCCCACATTGCATACAAAACTTTGATCTATGTGAATTCTTAAAAGAGGGGGGAGAAGGGGAGAACAACTGAACGAGAGACCATACCCAAGAAAGAGCCTTAGCGAGGGGTGGCTCCCCTGTCCCTGTTGGAGTAAAATCATCCAACTCAGGAAGAGTAAGAGGCAACTCATCTTCAGAAATTGGTATGCATTCACCAGTATCATCTCGTAAAATGACAGGTATAGGCTCTCCCCAATAACGCTGCCGAGCAAACAGCCAGTCCCTCAACTTGTAGTTCACCTATAGGTACATAAATTTGCAAACCTTGAAACACTAATCCAACATAAAAATGTAGTGCAACAGAAAACCAAAGGCTAAGATGAAGCGATGTAGTAATACAGGCATCCACACCCAGAATAAGAACATTTACCTTTCTCATCCCATTTCCAGTTTTCTCAAGCCACTCGATGACTTTATAAGCAGCGTCTTTGCTAGGTAGGCCATTAATGTTGAGCTCTGACGTTGGACTTGATGAATTTATCATAGTACCTTCACCTGAGTAAGCTTCCTCAAGGTAACTGAAACTTCCATTTTCTGGAGTCACAACCCCACAAATTGGGATGTTGTACTTCGACGCAAACGCATGGTCCCTTGTGTCATGAGCAGGTACAGCCATTATTGCTCCTGTCCCATAGCTGTTGCATCAATTTGAAAACATCACAACATCCATCAAAGTTCTTGCAAATGGCCAGATAAACATGGACTAGTCTCCTTACAGTAGATACATCAAGTGCATGCTGAGATTGTGAACTAAACACCCTCAGCCAGATAAATGAGAGAACAAAAACAACCTTCAGCATACCTTCCCAGAACATAATCAGCTACCCAAATTGGAATAGCCATTCCATTAGCTGGATTTCTGGCATAACAGCCACTAAAGACTCCGGTTTTTTCCTTCTGGAGCTCAGTCCTCTCAAGATCACTCTTTCTAGAGGCAATTTCTTTATATTCTTCAACCTGTACTAAAAAATATTTTGTTTCGTAAAGCCTACTGCACATTGGGGTCAAAATAAGCAAGAGAAACAAAAGAAGAATAGACGTACATATTTTCTTTGGGCATCAGATGCTATGGATGATAACAGGACATGCTCAGGTGCCAGAACCAAGTAACTATATGTCAAGACAAATATAGTAAGCAACCACTGCTATAATTAAACCACAAATTAAGGCATGGCATTGTGAAAATTGAATATATACGTTGCACCAAATATCGTATCTGGCCTCGTGGTGTAAACAGTAATTTTAACATCGGTGTCAAGACCATCAATATCGATAACACTGAATTGCATCTCTGCTCCTTCTGACCTCCCTATCCAGTTCCTTTGCATTTCCTTAACACTTTCAGGCCAATCAAGGCCATCTAAATCTTCAAGAAGACGATCAGCATATGCAGTAATCTTCAGCATCCATTGCCGCATAGGCTGCTCGGCAATAAACAATGAACTGTAAAATCATAAAACCATCCCACAATTGAAATTAAAGAATGTGGCAATTGCATGTCGAACATTGCAGAACTAAACGAGAAATAACATACTTTTCTGATTACTGGGTGTCCCCCACGCTCGCTCACTCCATCCACTACTTCTTCATTTGCCAAGACAGTGCCAAGTGCAGGGCACCAGTTGACAGGAACTTCAGCCTATGTCATAACTTTCTTAGAGCACTACATATCATAACATACTGATCAAATAATATTTTTGAGAAAATTCTAACCTGATATGCCAATCCTCTCTTCAGAAGCTGCAGAAATATCCACTGAGTCCATTTATAATATTCAGGATCTGTTGTAGAAATCTCACGGTCCCAGTCATATGAAAAGCCTAACAACTTAAGCTGGATAATATACTAAAATCAGTATAAGGAAATCAAGCAAAAAGATTGAAAAAGTAGTATACTAGATGATAGAAAAAAAATTTATGTTATAAGCCAATGGCGGTGCCAATACGATTAAACCATTTTTACACTTACCATAATCTTTTTCTCCCCCTTGTCAAATTTATTCTTTGGAGAGGAATAATGCTATGTAATTAAAACAACAAAACATACTAAGTAGGCTAGCTCCTAACACGGAAAACAATTAGCTAGATTCGAGCACTGCCTCATCTACTTAGCCAATACCACAGAAGATAATTTCTTATGATTATAATGTTACTACTTCAACACCAAACAGATAAGAAGATAAATTTATTGTCGTGAAACACCAAATTTTGGGGAAGAATCTCACGTTATATGGATAAAACAAGAAGAAACAAGAATTCTAAGAGGACTTGATGAATGGGCCAGATTGTTAAATCTAAGGATCTGCCATCACCATTTATAAACCAATCTAAAAATGGGTCATGAATAGACACATTATGCATAATCCTGACAATTTTAAATGCCTGGAACGAACTTGTCACATCAATTTTCATTGAAATCAGAAAGAATTGTGATTGACCTGAGAGCGGAAACGATCAATGTTTTTCAATGTTGTGATCTTTGGGTGAGTCCCTGTCTAACAACAAGAAGCAATGGCATTATGACAAAGCCGAGGAGCAGGAGGAGGGGGGGGGGGGGGGGGGTTCACTGAATAATAGATCATGTTGAGGAGTGGGTACCTCAATTGCATATTGCTCCGCGGGTAAACCAAATGCATCCCAGCCCATTGGATGCAACACATTAAACCCTTGCATTCGTTTAAGTCTGGCAAGTATATCAGTGGCGGTATAGCCAAGAGGATGCCCCACATGTAAACCAGCCCCACTGCAACAAAATAAGAAACAAAAAATTGCATTTCTAATTAATGATGTTTAAGCAAAATGAGGTCGAATGAAATTTTGTAAATTCCTTCAAAAATATGTTAGTTGGTTAATGAGGATCCCCAACAAGCAGTTATTACTTCGGCATTGGGCTAAATCGACACTTACTATTTCAGCATTATGATGGCCTTTTTAGCTTGCTGAAGAGTTTGCTCTCCCAATCCCACAATACAACTGGATATACCTTCACCTTACTCATTGGGAATATCCATCTCTTCCACACACACACACTTATATGTAGAAGAACCTATGTACCAAGTTAAACTCTGAAAAATCTTTGAATTTTGCACAATATGTAGCTATCAATTATGATGTAATTAAATAAAGTGAGCAAGAAACATTGGATGTAGAAACATTTCAATATCGCACTTATTGCCACTGACATATACCCAGGAATCCCAATAAAAAATGGAAGATAAAAATATTTCCAATTCTTGCACACAGAAAAGCATAAGAAAAATCAAAATTGTAATTCTAATGTATCAAGAATTCAAGAACGCTGAGAGAGTAATAGCCCAACATAGAATGCATACATCAAGAACCCAAGAAAATGAGAGAAAAAGGGACCTGGGATAAGGAAACATGTCAAGAACATAAAATTTAGGCTTGGAAGTATCAATCTCATCTGGCGTCCGAAAAGTCTTGTTCTCCTCCCAGTAATGCTGCCACTTAGGCTCTATTTCATGAAACGGATAAGCTCTCCTCACTTCACCGTCACTGTATTCTTCACTTTCTTTGCCGCTACTAGTGTTTGCAACCTTGGAGCAGTTGAATAACTGAAGGCGGCGCAAGGAAGCGCAATATTTTTGGCACAGGAAAAGAGGCGGAGTGAGACGGCGGCCCAGTGGGTAGCACGGAGGAAGTGGCGGTGACAGGAACTGAAGTCGGGCAACGGGTTGAATTTGGGTGAACATTGGCGTTGGCAGTGGAGAATTGAGCGTTGGTGAGGTTTGAGAGTGAGCGGAGATAAGTGGATAAAGTTTAGTTGGGCCTGGCGGCAAAGGTAATAACCCGGCGGGCTACCCGCCCAAATACTAAATTTTCCAGCCCAGAGTTATGGGGAGTCGCCATATATCAGGGTTTGTTTGCTTAACACTTGGCTCAGTAAATTTAGAGGATCGAATTTCAATATTAAACAAACGGACCCGTTAAACGTCTAATTATTGTCAGGACCGGACCTAGTTATCTTCGGACCTGAGTCGAGTTTCTAGAATGGGCCCCTATTTTTTTTTCTTCAATGTACAAATATGAAAGAAAACACATAAAAATGAAGCATTTATAAAGCAAAAATTATTATGTCAGAACATAGAAAATAAAAGACAAACAAGTTAAAAATAATTATCTAAATACAACTCGCCTCACAGTTTTGGCGGCAAAAGTATTAATCAAGTCCGTATAATCCATTTGTTCAATGGTTTCTTTCTCAATGGATAACATAGTTAATCCATTCAATCTTTCTTGTGACATCGTTGATCGGAGAAAAGTTTTGATGAGCTTTAACTTTGAGAAACTTCTTTCTGCACTTGCTACTGTAACTGGTATCGTCAACAAGATTTTATAAGCAATGTAAGCATTCGGAAAACACCCATCCGTTTTCTTCAAATAATTCACTACTTCAATCGCAGATTTTATTTCTATCGGCAAAGAACACTTCAAGAATGTTAGCTCCGAAAATAGATGATCTCCATCAATATCAGAATGATCATTATGTGTTAAGAAATTTTGAAGATTTTTACAAGACTTCAACAAGCTATCGTTATCAACACATCGCAGCCTCTCCAAATTAAGCAAAAACCCAAAAGTTTCTTCATATTTTTTGAATTGTTCAAATCTGCAATCTATAGAAGAACAAGTTTTATCAAGCACAAAGTGAAAATAGTTAATTCTAAAAGATTCCTCGGCTGAATGTGCAACAGCTTCGCTATTGCTTTCATCAAATTGCTTCTTTTTTCAAAATAATATGTTTTTCTCAAAAGACTGCTTCAACTCCTATCTCTCTTGCCATTACTTTAGCTTCACTCACAGCCTTATCAAAACTCGATTCTCTGTATTCTTTCAGAATGAACTAAGACCTTGTAAAAGTGAAAGAGCAACATCAATATCCATATTTTCAGATTGAAGAAATTTACTCACAGAATTAATCGCATGTAACAACTTGTACCAAATCACCACACCAAGTAAGAACTCAAAGTTCTTAATTTCATATAATGTCAAGGATTCAGCTTCATTCTTTGTCTTGGGATCTTCAGTATCATTTGTCAAGGCAAGTAGAGCATCTCTTATTTGTGTAATTTGATCTTTTATTGCTTTCACACTTTCAACGTGATTTTCCCAACGTGTTTGTGACAATGGCTTAACTGTTAAACCATTTACATGGTCTTTAAAAATCTTCCATCTTTTGGTAGAGGATGAAAACAATGTATAGATGCGCTGGATCACTCCGAAAAAAGACATAGCTCTAGGGCAAGAATTTGCCATATCACATAATGTTAAGTGAAGACTATGGCAACCGCAAGGAGTATAAAAAGCTCTGGGATTCACTTCGAGCAATCTGTTTTGTACACCTTTACGTTTCCCTTTCATATTGGATCCATTGTCATACCCTTGACTTCTGATATCGTTAAAATCAAGCTCCAGCTCAGTTAAAACATTTTGAAGATAAGTAAAGAGCCCAAGTCCAGAAGTATCATCAACTTCTAAAAATTGTATCCAATATTCTTCTACTTTTACTGAGCTTTCTAAATCATCCAAACATCGTATGATAAGAGATATTTGCTCCTTGTGACTAACATCTGGAGTACAATCTAGGATGACAGAAAAATACTTGGCATGTTTAACTTTTGCAAGTATTTTTTTCCTTACTTCACTTGCCAACATTTGTATCAATTTATTCTGAATTTTCGGACCAAGATATGTAACATGGGTCTCCTGGTCTTCTACTCGCCGAAGGTGCTCCCTCATTACTGGATCAAACTGAGCAATCATTTCAATGATTTGTAGGAAGATGCCATTATTTTCCACATAAATGCCAAATTATTTTTTGCCAATCTTTGCACTACAACAATTATTCTTTGTAACACTTGTTTCCAATGTTCCTTTTCTTTGTTGAGTCATACTTGAACACTTGCATCAATGGTCTTATTCTTAGTTAATCTCCCTTCCAATTCAAGCCAATCAATCATACACTCCATATGCTCCTTACTTGATTCATGAGTCATTAAAGAACGATTCAAATTGTGCCAGTCATTGTATTCTTCGTTAGCAAGATGACTAAGTGCAGTCCTTTTCTTAAACAATTTACAGCAAAAACATAATATTTTATTTGAGGACACAGAGTACAATAACCATCTTCTACAATTTTCCTCCTCATTTTGGTAGAACTCTTTTGTAATGTGATGCATCAAAGTGTCTTTTGGAGTTGTCTTTAGGAAACAAGATACCAACATCTTTCTTTGGACCTCTCTCCACCAAAAAATCCCTAATTTTTTTTATCAATGTTGTGCCACTTACTAGGATCGTCAAAGCATATCTCTTCATTCTCATTCTCATTCTCATTCTCATTAGCTTCATCCACATTAATCTCATCTTCTTTCTCATTCGCACCGACTTCATCTACATTTAGAACTTCCTTATTGTCATTCAATGTATCCACACTAACATGTTCATTAACTTCTTCAATATTCTCATTCTCTTTCAAGTTATTTTCACTTGCACTTTCCACTACTGCCTTTTAATTGGCAGGAAAATATTTATTGATATCTCCAGCTTGACTTTGGGTTAATTTTTCTATCTCTGCTTTCCTTTTTCTTTTCCGACATCCGGACTTATATTTGGAAGACATAATAACTAGAAAAAAGTAAATTAAAGTTAAAATATTAAATTAACAATCTATGAATTATTTATTTATTTTATGACTATGAATAAAAGAATTGGACATATACACACAAATATCTCAAATTGAGTTCATTCTCAAAAATCAAAATTAATTAATTAATTAATTAATTGAGTTAGGATTTCAAGTCCTCATTCCACTTACAAGTAATAATTGACAATTAACTTTGTAAAACGACATCACACCCTTAAAAAATAAATAAATAAACAAGTAAAAACAATCACAACCAATCATAAATTATTATTAAAAAAACAATGAATAGTAAAATATAATTACCTTGTATTTTCTATGGTTGTATGATGACTAGGGTTAGAAATTCAAGAATCCTCCAATTTGTAAAGAAATATTTTCTTGACGATGATATTATTTCCTTCTCCTCTTTTTTTTTTTTTTTTGTTTGTTTGTCTTTTCTCGGTGAAAAGCTGCCCTAATTTATAGACAAATATAGTGTCAGGTCGTGGGCTTGCCTATCAGGGGCCCAGGCCCAGCCGCGGCTTCTCTATCAGGGCCCAGCTGCGCAACAAGGAGCATATTCCACTCAACAAGGCCCATCATCAGATTACAACAAAAAACAAGTAAAATTGGCATAAGACAAACTCGAACCCGCGTCTGCAGTGCTAAAGCGGAGATACCCAACCGGTAGACCAAAGACCAGTTATTGAACATACACAGCAAATGTTAAATATGTTACTTGTGTCTATATATATACATATATGTAAAAATTATTTTGGGCTCCTAAAAAATTATAATTTTTTCGGGCCCGAGTCGATGGACTCTTCCGACTAACGGAAGGTCCGGCCCTGATGTATGTGGCATGTGATATTGTAGAGCAACGATGTAACATACGATCATATATGAGTTTGTATGTACTAAATGTATTAAATAAATGTGGGCTGGTTGATGGTTCGATTCTTTATAATTTATGTTATGAGGATTTAAATTTGGACACGTGGCAAGGTTATGAACATGCGTGTACCTTGATATTGACAAACAATTAGATAACCTACACTGGGGTGGGTTTATTATGTTTCACCAACAATAATAAGCCAACTCAGTATATATTACAATAGTCATTTACATATCTGTTGTGTGTATATAAATGTCTCATATAAAATGTGTAACATCTACAATACCTATTCTAAAATACATTTATGATGATGCGAGTTGTAATATGGCTTTATATCCATATAAAATAAAATAAAAAAACATTTTTTGAAAAATAAATAAATAAAAGAGATTTTTCTCTATCATTATGATGTTAAAAAATCTTTAACTAGTCCTCGCTAGGTGCGGGGCTCTCATTTGTTGGATGGCTTTACACAAGTTTTTGCATTGATCTAGTGTAGTATAGAGTCAAGAATTGAAATGCAGAATGGTGAACGAATTAAACCCAAAAGAAGTTAGTACACTAGCCTTCCAACATCTTGAAAATTTTTGAACTAAAATTTGAAGTCATGAATACCTCAAAAGTATATATATATATTATTAAGACCTAAGTCGAACTTCAAGATCTTTTGCTAAGGGGATAATTGGACTGGGATGTCCCAATCCGGATGTGGCATGGACCATCCTCAACATATTTCATTTTACACTGGATGACCCATCTCTCCACATCCATACCCTACTACCTACATCACATTTTACAATTTTCAACACACCTTTTACAAATTCCAATACACCTTTTACAATTTTCAATGCACATTCTAACCTACTATACCCTTAAACCAAAATACCTTTTTGGATGTCCCGTCCATGGATGTGCCCCATCGGACGTGGTACATGCCACTACATCTCAATCCAATTATCCCCTAACTATAATTTACTCCGTATCTTTAATCTTTGATACCTCTATCCTTTTAGTGTGGTGTGTATTTCTTACAAATAATGTGTTGACTAAAAACCCCATATTCACAATAATAAGTACATGGTATACAAATAAATTGACAAATAATTGAGTGATTTCAAAAGACAAAACAATAAAATATAATATAAATAAGAAACCCGAAATATCATAAAATGCATTCAAATAATTATGTGCCTCTCCAAAATTATCAGTCGTTTCTCATCTCTCATCTATCAATGATTCCACGTAATAAATTTTGACCTCCTTGTAAAAGATCAGGTTACTTGACAAACCATTGAGTCATTTCGAAAGACAACAAATAAAATAAAATATATAAATAAGAAGATAAATAGGAAAACTGGAAAATGAATAAATTGCATTAAAATAATTAAGTGCCTCTCCAAATATTCAACCGTTTCTCATATTTCAATCAATGATTCCACATTATAAAATTGAAATAAAAATAACTCACCTCCCTCCTTGCAAAGTTTCAGGCCTTTTCTTTTTAATCAAATACATACATACATACATATATATATGAGACATCAAACTCCACGATGTACACTAACCACCTGTTTGTGATCCTTTTTAGTTGATCGTTGCAATCCAAATCCTCCATCACAAAGCTTAATTTGCCGTACTGCCGAATATAAATATGTGTGGTATTTATTTAAGAGCATAAAAATTGGTTACAGAACTGAGAATGCATTACAAGGATGTGTGCAGGTCATTGGTTAAACTCCGAAGAGCTATCTTATTTATGTGATTGGATTATAGGAATATTAAAATTTGTTAGAAATCTAAGAATAATATAGGGTAAGAAGTGGGTTCGAAGAGCTATATATGTTGTAATGCAGTTACCAAATACCAAGCATATCAAGTAACTCACTATTACTCACATACTTCATTATCTCGATTCATCTTCTCTTTGTGCCTACATTTAAGTTTAATCTATTTTATGTCTCACAATTAGCAATAACTATGAATCTTAATTAACAACCATATTACTGTTCTGCCTCTCATGCTAAGACTATTGCATACATGGTCTTGCTACATTTTAATAAATGGGGTTAAAGGGTTTGATTTCCATCCAACTTATGTCCGTCCTTCTAATTTGCAGGCAAACAGTGTTTTGTATGGGTCAAGCGAAGACCTTAAGTTATCATCTCAAAGTCCGAATTAGTTAAGAAGGTGCTCACCAAGTCTTATCTCTATCTAAAACTACAGAAATAGATTATCATCTCCTTGCCTGGTAAGCATATATTCTTCCAATTTCCTTTCAATTGTTTAACTTGATGTACTTAGTTATTTCGATTTTAGTAGTGCATGTAACTCAAAATGGGTATTTAGTTTGTTAAACTTTAGTGGATTTAATATACACATATGATATATTTGGTTTAACCATGTTATTTGGAGAGAGATGAGTGAACTTCCATGTATCAATTTGCCCACTACCAAATATTATCTCGATGTTTAGTCCCTAAATGTTGTACATACAAGTTAATATCCACAAAGTTGTGGCTCTTGAATTTAAAAACAACATAAAGTTATATCAAATAATTTAGTCTTCTTGGGTACAATTTATATGAAATTAAATGTTTACCCCTTATCACGTGCTGTGTTGTCACCATGTTCTCTGGAGAGTGGTAATTGAACTTTCATGTGTCCATTTGTCCACTAGCAAATAGTATCTTGATGTTTAGTTTCTAAATGTTGTACACACAAGTTAATATTTACAAAGTGGTGGTTTCTTGAATTAAAAAACAATATATAAAGTTTCGTCAAATAATTTAGTTTTCTTGGGATAATTTATATGAAATATTTACTCCTTAACCTACTAGTTCATAAGATGATTCAATAATTTGTTATGACATGGATCTAAACTTTACATGTCAAATAGTTGAAGTTTAGGATTTCTTTGAGGTAAAAGTGTTAATTTCTTTATACGTTTATTAATCTTCATTTTGAATGATTTGTTGTTGTTGTTGTTGTTGTTGTTGTTGTTGTTGTTATTATTATTATTTCTTCATAACTACAACCAAATTTGCCTACATGTTTCGCACTCCATTAGAAATGAATTTTTATTTTTCTGTTTATGGGAGCAAATAATATGTACACCTTATTACTATTATTATTATTATTATTATTATTATTATTATTATTATTATTATTATTATTATTATTATTATTATTATTATTATTATTATTATTATTATTATTATTATTATTATTATTATTATTATTATTATTATTATTATTATTATTTCATAAATACAACCAAATTTGCCTACATGTTTCGCACTCCATCAGAATTAAATATTTATTTATTTGTTTATGGCAGCAAATAATGTGTATAAAGAACGACGCCTCCAAATGACGAAAATAAAAAGGTTCAGGCATGCAAACAGAATTAGCAATCATCATTGTTTCTCAAAGCTCAAATGAAAACTTGTGAAACAGAATGTTAATATGTACTCCCTCCGTTTAAAAAAGAATGTCATTTTAGACACTTTGAAGATTTTCACAATAAGTGTCACTTTACCAAATAAAACTAAAATTCTTCCAATATTATCTTAAACAACCTATTTAATTTAATTGATTATTTCCTTATTTCACAAAACATACCAATTAAATACCTATCCTTAATTTCTCAAAAAATAGCTAAAATGACATTCTTTTTAAAACGGAGAAGTATTAGATTTTGTGTAAAAGAAAATATAATATAAGGATCGAAGTATAATTTTCTTCATTTGTTCATGAAAGCTCTAATTATTTTCTCCCATACTACTAGGTACAATACATTATGAACATTTATGCTCTGAGATTTATTCATTTCTATTGTTACGTGACTTCTCTCTACAAAAAACCTAAACTAGGGTTCCTTCTCCAACAGCCGCCGGCAGCCGCCGGCCACCACCGTTTATGATCGCTTTTATTTACTTGTTTAGGTTAATACCTTTTTCTATCTTTGGTCCAGTTTCTCGTTTTCGTTATTCTATTCATTTTGGAGAACTGCTCCTTTTAGTTTTTATCTTAGCAGCACTATAGCAGATCGAGACTTTTGCGAGTCTTTCCACCATTGTGTTGTCAATTTGCTTTGTAACTCAGATTTCACGTTTTTAATATTTCACATCTTTTGAGCGGAATCTGTTACACTCGATTTGTTTTTGGGATTCGTCGTTCTTCTGAAGAATGGCCGTTCAGAGGCCTTCTTGTTCATGTCTTCCCAGATTATTCAGAGAAAGGGTAATCTACTGAGTGAGGATTCGGTGGCGCTAGTTTGGGGCTGTTTTAGCCCTAAATTATTGTGCTTTCGGTTCACTGCTACAACTCTTGCCGATATTCAGTTACTGCGATCTTAATCCATTGAAGGTTCAGATCTATGGCGGCTATTCATGGCGGCGCCGCTATTCTCTTCCGCGATTCCCTGCTGCGGTGGTCGCCAGTCTAGCGGCGCAGGCTTGGGGCCCGCTTTTCGGGATGAACCGGACCCCTGGTAGTCGACCCGGTTCTGGACCTTTCTACTGCAATATTTTCTGAACAGAACCATGACCGCCATTGACGGCTCCCTCGTCAGTGGTGGGAGTTTCACAACCACCATCCACTGCTGCAAGTTCCCGCTGTTGCAACTTCGTGATATTAAGAGGCTGAATTGCTAGATTGGATGGGGTGATTTCCTGGATTGAACAGCGATTTCAGACTCATCTGACTTTTGGATCCGAATGAGGTGTGACTCTATATTCAGCCTTGTTTTGGGTCTGATTTCAATAATTGCGTTTCTGGGAGTTTTCTGAAGTTGGCAATATATGGGTGATGCTTGTAACACGGAGTGATTTTGGTGGGCGAAGCATAGGATAACGCTGCTGAATTTTACCTGCCCAGTTTGCCAATTTTATCTCGTTTTAGCTATGGAAAATGGGTTCATCGGTTGTCAGTCAGGTGGATGCTGTATGATTTGCTATTACGTATGATTGTGATTCTGTGATCAGCCGGGCCCTTTGAACTATTCATCACATGGAGCAGCTTTGTTTTGTATGATGATGTCGAATTTTGAAGTTGCTTTTCTTGTGTGATGATACACACCAGCTGCTGCAGGAAGTGGCTTTTTTGTGTTTATGGATTGCAGCTGGGACTTGGTTTTAGTCGGGTTTGTAAATGTGTTAGAATTGGTTGTCAGTCGCGATTATAGATTTGTCAGCTTAGAGCTAATGCATTGAAATCTTCCCAGGGATTTTTGGAATCACGCCGTTGTGAGGAGCGTTGGCCTTCCCCCACGCTTGGGTTTCGTGACATAGGGCAACGTGATTGGGTGCTCGACTTCTGTATTTGTATGACAACAATTTTAAACCGATTATTTTCTCCAGCTGGACCACCCAGTTTCAGTTTTTATATGCATTCATTGGCTTTATTTTGTAATTGCTCAGACTTTTCATAGCCAATTTTAGATTTTTTGTATACCTTTATCTGCCAACTTGTGGCATGAAAAGGTTTTCGGTTCATCTCTTGTGAGTGACCATCCTGTGGTCTCCACTATTTCGCACGTTCCTTTGTTTTTTTTTTTTCATTGATAATACAATCTATTTAATTTATGCTCTGAAACACATGAATTGAAAACGACGCAAAATTGCAAACATTGTGGCACAACACGCTTTGAGTATGAGCCTCCAACATTTTGTTGCGACAATGGTAAAATAAAACTCGCAAGATTTTAGAGCCCAGATGAATTATATGACTTGCTCACTTCTAAATCAAACGAGGCTCTTGAGTTCTGAAAAAATATTCAAGCATATAACTCAATTTTCTCTTTTGTCTGATTTAGTGTGAAGTTAGATAAAGAACTTGCATCTGCAAAGCGAGGAGTGTACACTTTCCGAGCTCAAGGAATGGTGTACCATGACCTCCCAGGTTTAGTTTCCAATGAAAATGGACCTGGTCATTTTCAATTGTATTTCCTAGAACCTGAGAATGAGATTCATAATGGAATGAACATAATGAAAAACTCATCTTTATCCAAGACAACTATTAAGAAGCTCATGGAAGTGATGGAGGAAAATCCCTACGCCAAAATATTTAGAAGGTTAAAGGATTACCCCGCAATGGATGGTGTCCAACTGCGTATAGCAAAATATGTGAGATTAGATCAACGCGTATATAACTCTCCAACTACTTATCAAGTTGCTGCTATATAGGTTGAAGGAAATAACGTTAGCATACAATCAGGAAAGAGGTATTGTAATTCATGCACATTTAGGTCATAAACATCGAATAAAGCATTATTATGGATGTTATGACCCTTTGCAATATCCTCTACTTTTTCCAAAGGGTGAAACATGTTGACATCAAAATATCAGTAAAGTAATAGTCAATAAAGCATGTTAAACAAGCCATGAAGTCTCAACTTCAAACCGATTAATTGGATCAGAACAAGTTAATTTATATAACAAGAACGAACCTTAATTTAAGATTTTTATTTTTGAGAATTAGTTTAAGTTCCTTTTAAATTGAATTAGTTTTTGTACGAAATAACACCACGATCAGTATAAAGAGTTACATTTGCATAAGACGTATTGTATTGTGGATCCTTTAAGACACATTGTCTTGTGGAACTTTTTAATACGACATACCTACACTTTTATATATAGTAGAGTGATAAGCTACTTATATCATAAGAAAAATATTACCTCTTCATATACAAACGTGACGTCTGAAAATGAATTAAACATTCTAAACAGAATAAAATTTGAAAACTTAGAAATTGCTGTGGTTATTTTATATTTATATATAATTCCCCAATAATATGAAATTTGAAAAATATACTTTTTGCTAGTTGATTGATGTGGCAAATGATGTGGAAAATTTTCCGAATACGTGGATTCTAATAACCAAAACATATGCCGGCTCTTTAAATTGCAATTGGCAATGGAAGTATTTATTTACAGAGAACAATCTATAATATTCTTTAACTTTAAAATGCACGAGAACTTTGATTCTTAAAATCAACATCTCATGGGAACTTTACACACACATACTTAATTATAAAAAATTCCTTTGATTTTTTACCATCTTGTATATTTTCTCCAGCTTCTAATTCAACGACAAATGGTGAACCCCCAATATAAAGATTTTCCTCAACCAGTGATATTATTTCCCAAGAAGAAGCAGGTAATATATATTCCCTCCGCCGTGCCTAATTTTGCACACTTTTCCTTTTGGTCCGTCCCACACAATTTGACACACTCCTAAAATAGAAACTTATTTCATACACTCAACCCTCATAATCTAGACATATTTACAAATATGCCATTAGTCAAACATCATTTTAAACACTAATCTAAACCTTAACATTAATGATAACCCAACCCAACCTAAATGTTGCCTGGCCCATTATCTATCATTTGAGATCCACTACCCTCACATTAGTCCCTGCCCCCATGAAACCCTAACCCCCTTCGCCTTCTCGAACGCTCAGATCTCGTTTCATTCTCCATTTTTCCCCTAGATCCAAGTTCATCGTTCTACTTCTCTAATTTACGATCGAGCTTAGATCTGAAAAGTCCCTGTAATTCGATCTCTTTTTTCCTGCAATTTTATGGAAGGATCCCCAGAGATCGATGTTTTTGTATACAATTATGATGAATCGATGGTGGTTGAAACTCAGTTGCCGGAGCCAAATCTCTTACCATACGAGGCGAGGGGGCCATATTCGGGCCAACATGTGTGCTTCGACTCAGAATCCACAGAAGGGCCAATTTCAGATCTTCGAGCTCCGAGCAGCGAGTGGTTCATCATCAAGGAACTGAGGAATCATTAAATGCAATGTCTTAAAGTCTAGTTTTCGTCCGTATTACAGGTTTATGTAAATATTCTTTAATCTTTTTTTTTATAACCCATATATGCTTCAACTTGGTGTTACTCGACCTAGATATGTGGGTTTTGGTTGATTCCGTGATGTTGCCCCTGTGTGGATTTTGGTTGATTCTGTGATGTTGCCCCTGTGTGGGTTTTGTTTGATTCTATGAGGTTACCTCTGTGTGGGTTTTGTTTGAATCTGTGATGCTGCCCCTGTGTGAGTTTTGCTTGATTCCGTGATGTTGTCCCTGTTTAGTTTTGGTTAATTCTGCGGTGCTGTCCCTGTGTGGGTTTTAGTTGATTCTCTGATGCTGCTTCTGTGTGGGTTTTGGTTGATTATGTAATGCTGCCCCTGTGTAGGTTTTGGTATTGTTGATTAAAATTGACAGGTGATAGCTTAAAGTGATGTTCTTGTTATGATGTTTTAATGTTGCCCTTGTTTGTATGTTGGTTTATTGTGTTGATACAGTTTGGTTTAGATGGTTGATGTTAGCTTAAACTAAATGATGTTCTTGTCATTTTTGTTGCTGGTAGCTTAAACTAAAAAAAGAATTTGTTCTAGATAGTTTAAGACTGCCTTTCTATACAAGTAGGTTAGATTTATTTAAGAAAAAAAAAAAAACCCCAATGATGAAATTTTTCTAAGGGTATAAGGTTGAGATCAAACAAGAACAATTGTTCACACATTGTATGTATAGATTGAGAAAGGAACTTCATTTCAACATTCCCTATATTTACAGCCTAAGCAAAAAGTACACATCTATACGATGTTTATGCTGTAAACAAAAGATCAAATAAAAAAGCTGCCCAAATTTATTTTCTAAGCTTAACCTAATTCAGACATGAGTCCTCCAATAACATATATTCCTCCAGTTTGTTCTTTTTCAATCAAATGCTCAATGGTGATGCACGTTGATTATGCATGTAATTAGGTCGATGTATGGTACTATTTGATAGGAACTATGTGCATAAATGGTTGGAAATTGTATGAAATATGATATAAGTGACCAATTGACGTACTTGACTTGTTTTAAGGTATTTTGAGTATTTTCAGGCTAAAAAGTTATGATTTACGACTACCGGACAAGAAAACAAGTTGAAACGGAGTAAAAATCGGCCCAAAGTAGTGAAAATCAGTGAGAACCGACCCGAACCGTTCAAGAACCGGTCTGAACCGGCCTGAACCGGTCTAGGAGCAAAACGGGGCAAGAACCGACACGGCCGCGTCACAAAGCAACACGGCCGTGTCAAAAGTGGTCTGCAACGCTCAAATTGGCTCTGGAATAGGACACGGCCGCGTCAGAGATGCAACACGGCCGTGTCAAATTGTTGCTGGAAATGGGAATTTTTCAAAGCGACACGGCCGTGTCATTTAAGCAACACGGCCGTGTCAAAAGGCTCGCCGGTTGTTAAAATTCTGTTTTAATTGAGGATTTGATTTCCTAATTTAATTGGGATTATCTAACTCTATAAAAAGGATTCAAGTGCTTCTTAAAAAGAACAACACACATATTATCCGAGTTTGAGGCACGAGACGGCTTGGACGACGACGAAGATTCGATCAACGGGACGATTTACTCGGGTTTAGTGATTTTTCCTAGTTTAATTCTTTAGAATGTTTTGTCTTGAATATTGTATTAAATTGAGCCTAGGCATGAGTAGCTAAGCTATTCGTGTCCTAGGGTTAGAAAGTAGGAATTATTTATAACAATGTTTTGATTTATGTTTTAACTTATTGAATTCCGTTCTTTGATATGTTTATCTTTATATCCGTTTTAACAACTAAATTTGGACTGGCCATCTAGGTTTAGTAATTTTGTTTAACAAATCCGCTTCGAGAGAAGGGGTTTGTTATTAGACATACGATATAGAGCACAGTTGTCTATGACTGTGTAGGCATAGGTTTATGAACTGTTTGGAGTTTCTAGGATTAATTGACTCGGGAGGGTAATTGTCTTAGTTAATCAACGATCTGATTACTTCGAGAGGAGAGTTAGGTTAATAGTGCGCCGCTTAATAAACATTAGATCGGTTAAAATCAATAAGTTAATTCTAATCATCATTGGAATAAATATTCTGAAATCGATACCCTAGGATGCTGTTTTCCCTTGATTGTTAATTATTCGTGGTTTTCAAGTTTGAATTTAGAGTTAATTAAGTATTTTAGTTAGTAAAATCAATCTTTCCTGAATTAGTGTCTAGTTAGGATATTCCTAGAATATTGAGGTATCAAACTATCTAAAGACCCTATTCTTTGTGGGATCGACCTTGACAATAGTACTACACCTACATCCGTACACTTGCGGAATACTAGGTTAGAAACCGACGTGTCAAATGGCTTGTCTAACCACCTCCTCATCAACTTCTAGAGCTATGGGGAGTATTCCTTCCTTACTTAAATGACCTTTTCCCATATGAGGCAGTTTGTAGTTGTTGTTACCTTTCTGTTTCACGACCTCCATCAAAGAGGCTTGAAGGCTAACGTGAACACTTGTGAGTTTGCTTGCCTCTAGGTCTTCATAAGATTTGAGAGCATTTTTCACCAAATCTTCAACATTGGATGAAGTTGTTTCAACCTGTAGTGACTGAATTTCTCTAGAAAAATCCTAAATCTAGGTCATTTATGTCAGGTGAATTTGGGGGTTGACATATTAGTTGAATCTCAAAGCCATCTGATGATGTTGCCTCTCTGAATTCTGGGTCGTAATTGTTGTGTGTGGCTTTGCATTATCCTACTGGATTATAATATTTTTGCTTGCACTTGCTGGCCATTTTGCTTTAATGGATAAAATAATCTGAATTTAGACATTTTGAAGCAATTAAAAGTTCAAAGACAAGTCATGAAAATTAGTAATGTCACCAATGTGTCTAACAACGCTATTTGGATGCATTTAGGAGACTTACAATAGCCACTAAGCTAGATGATGATAATTTTCTGATAGAAAAAAAAAAGAAAAAAAAAAGAAAAGAAAAATTGCATACCTGATGCAAAAGGCAATCTTTGATGCCTTGCTTGGTTATTGATTCAATCGGTTTAGAAACTAAAGTGCCTCGGGTTCGGTTTCTAAGGGCAAGTTCTTTGTTTGTGAATAGAAAAATTATAATTTTTCCATTGAACAATAGTTCCCCCTCGACTATGTATTGAGGTCGTGCAATGGCACATATGAACATTACTTTGGGAATATACCGTTTGCTTTTGCATAACCTGTAGGGGTCCTCCTCTTCCGCTAGTTTGTATTCTCTCTCGGTGGTTCTTTGTATGTAGAACCACTTTTCATCAATATGAATAGTGTTATGCATTGACTCATACCTGATTTTGTTAAGTTGCCTATCAAAATGCAAACAACTTTGGTTGTATTTGAGTCTTTGTAACATGTTGGCTTCGGTGAGAGAAGACTTGATTGCATTTGTATATGGTTTAATCACACCAGATCTTACCCATCTTCCAACTTTGCTTTTACTCGCCTGTAGTTCTTTGGCTAATGTTCTGATGCTGCTCCTTTTAGAGAATGATATGCTTTTCATTAGCTCAATGTCCAGTTTTGGTGTTATCTTTCTAACATACCGTTTTTGTTTAGTGAATGCTATTGGTAACCCTTCTAATATTTTTTGTTGTGCAGACTCCCAAGTTTATTGAATAGTCCGCTGGCTCACTCCAAATGATGCTACCGATGCCTTGATCTTGCCAAAGTGTACGACTCCTTCTGTGTTGTTGGCTAAAATAAATTGAGTGATCATGATTCAATCTGATGGAGTTAAATGAGGACCTCTTTTAGTGTTGGTCATGTTTTTTGTTTGTAAATTTTCTGTCTTAATGACTCTATAACAACATTGAATGTTGTGATAATCGTTGTTTGTATTTATAATGATTTGGGATTGGTTTTTAACAATTTGGGTTGGGGGGGGGGGGGGGGGAGGAGAGGGGAATTTGAATTGTAATTTGGGTTTAGTTTTAGTTAAAAACTATTGTAAGTTCAGAACTGTTGGAGGGAATAAGATCCCAAATTTTTTGTTAATGAAATTAAAAAAAAAAAAAGGCAGAATTTTGATGTTTGCACCCTTCCAATGTGTCAAACAGGTTCAAGTTAATCCCATTTGACTAATCAACAAAAAAATAATTTATTCTTAATATACGCGCCACTTCATATGTGCAAAATTAGGCGGGACGGAGGGAGTAGTTATTTTAAGTATCTTATAAATTTACAATGAGATTTAAAATTTAATATTTGATTATTTTGTATCTATAGTGATCTCTCAAGAAACAAATAAAAAGGTCTTATGTCGGGAATACAGTTGCTACAGGCTCCAAATACGAAATCCAAGACAATCAACACTCTTATTTGAAGGATTTGAATCCTTGGGAACCATCACATTACGGCATGATTGTTGCAACAATATGCAATTGATATGTACATAAAGTTGGAGGCAACGAGATTAGATTTTTTTCGTTGAAAACAGTTAAGTATAAGAGCTGAATATACCAGGGAATCACATATAATGTTTCTAGAGGAGTAACTAGAGGGATTGTTATCCTCCCAACATCTTTCATTGGAGAACCAAGAGATATGCAGCGCATATATCTTGATGCATCAGCATTGGTACAATTATTTGGAAAACCTGGTCTATTTATTACAATGACATATAATCCTGAGTGGAAAGAGATACAAGAAATTTTTTATAAAGGCCAACAAGCTCAAGATTGGCCAGATTTGACTGCAAGAGTATTCCGAGCAAAATTGCAAGACTTAAAAAATAAATTGTTCAAAGAGGAAATATTTGGAGGCGTCACAACACATGTTCATGTAATTGAATTTCAGAAAAGGACCACATGCTCATCTGCTGATAATTATGAAAACAGACTACAAGATCACAACTTCAGATCAATTTGACAGGTTTTTTACTGCTGAACTCCCTGATCCAAAAAAAGTTTCCTACCCTTCACAAGTTAATTATCGAACATATGATGCATGGACCATGTGGAGAAAAAAAAAGAACAATTATTGCATAGTAGATGAGGAATGCAAGTACCATTACCCACGATCATATTGTGAAAGAATAATGGAGTTTCAGTCAGAGTTCGAAACCAATTGGATAATCAGTAGGTCGAGCCTTATAGTCCTTATTTGTTATCAACATATAATTGTCATATCAATGTTGAGATATGCTCAGGAGTTGCAGCAGTAAAATATATGTACAAATATATTTACAAGGGGCATGATAGAGTGGCAATCTGCATTTGCACATAATGAAGATGAAAACTCATTTGATGAAATCAAGCAATTCCAAGATGCAAGATAGGTGTCTGGTCAAGAGGCAATGTGGAGAATTTTTTACTTCAGCTTGAATGAAATATTGTTGGAATTATATCTATTATAATACTCTTGTAGAAAGTAATATAATTAATCCCTTTCCCTAGGACCTTTCTTGGTTGTCATAATTTGTATCTTTATTAATTAACCCTAGAGATGGATCTATAAATTTATATAAACCCTAACATGCGCCTATAACACACAAGAGTTACGAATTCGACCTGATAGTATTTGTTTACACAAGAGGTCGATTTCTGATTGAATGATTTATGACTCCCGTCTTAACCTTCTGGACTGTATCCCCTACTCAATCCTCAACGCTGGATGGACAACGAACCTTAAAGAATTCCAAGTGGGAAGGAACACCTTAAACCGCTGCCGCCTACTCTCTTTCTCTCTATTCAGTGATCTTTTTGAATGTTAATTCTTTTTTTTTTTTTACAGAATGAGAGACCATGTATTTATAATACATGGTTGAGTGTGGGCCAAGCCTGGTAGTTTAATTCCTTCTAGGATTAGGAATTTAATTCCTTATTAGGAATTTAATTTTCTGTTCCTACTTGGACTAGGAGTCTATATAGGCCATTCCAGGGATCAAATACAAGAAATAAAGATGAGCCTAACTATGAATTAATTCTTCCTTGTTCAGCCCAGAACATAATTAATTCATAAATATTAATTCATTCCACTAGAGAATTAATACTGACTTACCCCTTTATTCCCGAGTTGAGTCGGGGCTTGAATTAGACTTAATTAATCCCCGTATTTAAGATATCGAATATCCATTAATTAATTAAAGCCTCTGACATCTCAAATCAATTAATTTCTTATTTATTTCTTAAGTAGTACCACTCAACCTTATTATTGTACCTGAACTTAATCAACATGCAGGGTTTAGTACAATAAACTTTTTGAGCTCCTTAAGGGGATATCATCATCCTAAACGGATACGGTTACTTAAATACAAATTACCAATTATTATATGTAAGTTGCTGTCACCCAAAATACATAGTATAAAAGCTATATTTTAACTCTTGCCCATAGTAAATCAAAGTGACACACAAACAAGCATTCATAACTGTAATCTTATTTAGGCTTTAGATTATTATAAGTCACCGAGATCTCTAGTTCTTCACTAAGGTCAGGCAGAAGAACATACCTCACTGTGATCCTATCAATACGTAAATACGTATCAGTATAAGTAAATAGTCAAGATAAACTATTTCTACTTAATACTGCAGCCTAAACCAACAACTCGTCCTCAAGCTGTCTAAGCTGTGATTTACATTTTATATCTCTTTAAGTTTAACCAATCATATGATCTTCTGTGATCTTCAACACACCATAGGATCTACTTATTTGCAAGAGATATGGGGACACATACATAGTGAAAATGCAAATATAATCAGATAGGAGATAAACAATGAATAACTGGAAACATTGTATATAAAAAGTTTTGCTTTCAGTATACAAATCCAACAAATATATCCTTCAGTAATCAACTTGCCGCTACATCCACCAGATCAACAAAGTATGACATATTGGGCAAATCAGAACTTGTAAAATGTTTTGAGGAGTAAACATGCTTCAAAGACCATGCTGACTGAGTATTTCCACATGAGTTCCACTAACGAAGAAGCACAAAAATATCTATACAGCGAATTTCCAGAGCATTATGTGTGGGATAAAAAAGGGGAAATCTTGGGAAAAAAAAAAAAAACAGGGGAATGTGATTGCTCGCATAAATAATGCAGATCCTGCGGAAGGAGAAAGATATTATCTTAGATTACTTCTAAATCATGTAAAAGGGGGGCAAAGTCATTTGATTATTTGTGAACAGTAGAGGGTGTAGTTTGTGCTAGTTTTAAAGAAGCTGCCCATAAAAATGGGTTTGCTAGAATCTGATCAAAGTATAGTTCGATGCTTAAATGAGGCAATCACTTTCCAAATGCCAAATGAACTGTGAAGATTGTTCCCGATCATCTTAGTCTATTGTGTACCCACTAATGTGAGAGATATACATACTTTGAAGCAATGTCTGAGGACTTCAAAAGGGGGGTTTTAATGTCCCGTAATCTACAAGCATGCACACATTGAAAAGTATAGGATTTTTCTTGGAGAGTATGGGAAAATAAGTAAATTCATATGATCTTCTGCAAGTACCTACTGATATGGCTATAGAAAAAACCAATTTCCCAAAAGAGACCCAAGATGAGCTAACAGTTGAAGTACCTCAAGAAGATCATCAAGCAGAGTAAAATATGAACGTCAAACAAAAAAAAGCTCTTTGGATGATTTTAGATTGCATTCAAGAGGGGCACGAAGGGATTTTCTTTATTGATGGACCCGGTGGGACAGGAAATACCTTCTAGTATCGTTCATTGCTAGCTCATCTTCGAAAAAGAAATCTTATTGCAATCGGAACTGCTAAACCTGAAGTTGCGGCAGCAATAATGCCCGGTGGCATAACAACACTTTTGCGATTTAAGATACCAATTGACGTAAGCGAGTTAAGTGAATGCACTATGTCTAAGTAAAGTGGTGCGGGTGAGCTATTACATCGGGCACAATTAATAATATGGGATGAAGCCCCAATGGCAAAACGATGGGCAATTGAGAATGTTGATAAGTTGATGAAGGATATAATGGGAAATACTAAAGATTTTGGGGGAAAAGTAATGGTCTTTGATGGCGGCTTCCAACAAGTGCTACTGGTAGTTCCTAGAGCTACAATTTGTCAAACTATTTCCGCCAGTTTGATTCAGTCATATTTATGGCCTAAAATGAAGAAAATAATATTGTCAAGTAATATGAGAGCAAGAAATGATTCCAACTTTAGAGCATTCTTACTTAGAATAGGAAACGGTGTAGTGTTAACTGATGCTGAAGGAAATATCAAGATTCCGCAGGAGATGATTATTGAATATGACAATGAAGAATCTATCCTTTAGAAGCTTATAAAATTTGTTTTCCTAGCCTTGACAAAGAATGCCCAGGCTTCAGAATATATCACGAGTCGAGAAATTCTTGCTGCTAAGAATGAAGACATGGAAAGATTAAACTAGAAGTTGATTAACTTATTTCCTGAGGATGAAAAAATATTTAATAGTTTTGATGAAGCTATTGACGATATAAATAATAATTCTGAAGAGGAGTTTTTTAATTCACTGACACCAAATGGTCTACCTCCACATAACCTGAAGTTGAAAAGAACTGCCTAGTTATTTTGCTAAGAAACATAGATCCATCTGATGGACTGTGTAATGACACAAGGATGATATACAAGGACTTTAAGAATCATGTGATTGATGCATAAATTGTTTTTGGGCAACATATGGGAAACGTGTATTGATCCCTAGAATTCCACTATCACCAGCTGAAAATGAAGGATATCCATTTCAATTCAGAAGGAAAAAATTCCCCATGAAACTCTACTTTGCAATGACGATCAATAAAGCTCAAGGGCAAACAATCCCAAATGTGGGTATATACTTGCCACAACCAATTTTTGTCTCATGACCAATTATATGTTGCTCTTTCCAGAGGTACATCAATGTAGAGCACGAAATTGTTGATCAAACCGGATATTACAAGTACGAGAGCAAATGGAAGGACCAGAAACATAATATACAAATAAGTTTTAAGTTGAGGTAAGAATTGCACATAAAAGGAAAATCCATACTACAAGAAAGAATAATGGTCTATTACATAATTGGAATATATACTTTATGCTTGCATGCATATTCAGATTTCTAACTAATGCAACATTAACCCCTTGTTATGATTTTATTTCAGATAATAAAGACGCATAAGGAGTTACATGAAGAGGATTGTTCAACTATTAAGGAACTATATTTTTTTTCTAGCTTTACATTGTACTTCAAATCAAGACAACTTTTTTTTTTTTTTTTTAATTAATGTCAGCAATCACTTCCCCAAACGAAAGTGACGTCTTCAGCCATAATATTTTGCACCACTTCTCAACAAAGCAACATGTAACTTTGTTTTATAAAAATAATAATCCCTCTGTCCCACTTAAATTTGCATACTTTCCTTTTCGGTCCATCCCACTTAACTTTGCACACCCTTAAAAAGGAAATTTCTCTCATAATCTCCACCCTCAATCTCCACCTTTGAAAAAGTCAAAGATTCCCCAAAATCTATTTTTTCTTAACATCCGTGTCCAGACAACCGTGCAAAATTAGTTGGGACGGATGCAGTACTCCGTTATAGAAAAAAAAAATTAAAAAAAAAACAATAATAATACTCCTTTATAGAAAAAAAATAAAAAGAAAATATACGAGCGTGTGCGCGCACACACACATATAGGGTTAATTGCAACAACTCTAACAAATGATCAACATCTTTGTACATTACCAAACAAAAAAAATCCACTGATATATACAACCTATAGGATTCTTTTATCCAAACAATCGAATCGTTTTTCTTCCCGGTACATACTTAAGGAAATTTACATCTGGATTAGTGCAAATAAAATTCGTTTAAATTTTGTCTACTTATTTAGAAGGCTCTTAATTAGATTGACTAATATTAATCATTTAAAATTTTCAAAGTTCAGTCATCTAAATATAAGTCCTACAAAATGATATATTGAAGATAAATGGCTAAATATATAAACTTTAGGAGGCTGGCTAAAAATATCCATTTTATTACGTAAATGGCTACAATAAAATTTAACGCAAGTTTAAATCTACATAATCAGCAGGGCAATAGCATAAATGAATCTATTGTGATTAATATATAAAAAAAAAAAAAAAAAATCTTACCTTCGATGCTCTTTTTTGTTTATGACCTTATTATCCAAACTTTTTAGATGTCAGATTTTATGGTCAAATTACCCCACACGACATGTAGGGTGCATGAGTTTTTATATAATAAAAATTCAAAAAATGAAACATTTGATTGTGGCCCGACTAGATGGACCCAATAAAACCGATCCAACCCGACAAAACTTATTGAGAGGGTCCCACAACCAATCAGACATGAACTAATTAATCCATATTTGATCTGAAGCGAACCATAATTAATAATTTATCTTAAATGTGATAACTATATGTTTCACTTAATCTTTAATATATGATCGACCCGATATCAAACACAAAGCCGATAATCTAAATTGTTACCCTATTTCTTATTTTTATTTGATAAAATACACATTCAACACCACATTCTATCAAACAAAATTAGGGAATTGTTCATTGACACATAAATATATTAAAATTAGATATTTTATTTTAGAAAGAGGAAAAAAATAGTTGTTACACAAAGTGTTTTATAGTTTTTGAGACAAATTTATACAATATTAAGTAGCAATGTAAAATCACAAATTAAAATATAAAACACCACAAACACAAACCACAATATTCAATTCACAATTAAAGCATTTTTATTAGGGGTGACAATCCATCACCCGACCTGATGGACCTAACAAATCCGGCCTAACCCGACACATATTATTAGAAAAATCTGCAACAAACCCGACACGAACCGATTAACCCGAATTTGACCCAAATCACACCAAAATCAATAACTTATCTTAAAATGTGATAATTATATATTTCAAATAATTATTAACATATAACCTGAATCGGTCCGAGATAAAAATTAATGCACCCGATTATCCGAAGTGTCACCCCAATTTTTTAATTTTTATTTGATAAAATACACATTTGACACCACATTCCGTCAGACAAAATACGAAACTTTTCATTGAAACATAAATATATCACACTATATTAATCTATTCTTTTTTTATGAAATTCAACAATATATTTTATAATACAAATTATATAAATAGATTATAGAACTAACTTATATTAGATAAGAATATCTATCACACACATACGTGTATATATAGGGAGAACAATAATAAGATTAGTAAGAAAAATAATTAAAAAGGGAAATCGAAACATCATGTAATCAATACCCCACTACCTTAATCCACAATCCCACATAAAGAGTCTTTTCATTTGTGAGGAAACACAATAGTGCAAAATAACAGTATGACTATTAAAAAGGAGATAACCAATATATTTAGAAAGTGTAACCTCCATTAATGCATTAAACAAAGAGTTAACTCACAATGATTAGATCTTTATCTATTATATACATATATATAACCAAACGGTTGTTGTCAATTGCACCACCAAAGTTGATATACAGAATTTGATTCAACTAGTACTGGTAGCTTTTTTGTGGAGACGAGGCCACTTTCTTTTCCTCGAATCATCCTATATCCAAAATGAAGCAGGTACTAAATCAGATTGTTGCTGGAAACATAATATTTTTTTTCCAATCTTTTTCTAGAAAAGAATAGCATCAGTAATCCAGTCATTGAATATACAACATTATTAGTATAGATTATGCTTTCTAAGATTTCCATGGACATCTGCTAATTAATCTTATTGAACCTTTGTAATTCGGTGTTCGTTAATACTCGCGAACATTAACGTACACCAACTTTACGCAAATGTGTGCTAATCGAACTTAGCTATCCATATGCAACACATTAGCTAACTTCCAATGACAACTCTGCAGTACTATCATTTCATGTGATTCGATTAAATGAATATATAAAGAATTATTTGTTAGAAATCTCACTACAATTGATTTTGGTTTTGTGTGTACCTGTGTATAAGCGGTTGGTCTTCTGATTATACTAGATGCATGAAAATTTATTTTAAAAATTAATAATTCTTATTAAATTAAATACAACATACTGTAATTATCTAAAAATATGTCAGATTTATCCTAATAAAATAATTATTCAGAAATTTAGGATTAAACATAAATAACATTATAAGCAATGTAAATGTAAGTTCGTTTCTTTATGTTATATATTAATTTATTTTAACTTACCTTTTTGTATATATGTGTATGTGTGCGTGCGCGTGTATGTGTGTGTATTTCATAGATTAACATTAAGATAAAATATTAAATATAAAGAATAAAATATATCTATTTTCAAAATGGTTATTTCTTATGTTTAAAATTCAAAACATACATTTTGTGTGTTTGTATCATTCTTGACCTATATGCATACACAAATAGCTTAATTAATTATGATTGTTCAAACAAATATATATAAATTTATAAATGTTAATTATTTAGTTGTATGTCCGACCCAATACTGTTGAGCACATCCCACAACACTAACATCTAACTCAAATAATCAAATAATTATTATTTTAAATTGAAAATCTTATTATAATATATGTGATATGGATGTTAATTCAAACATCGTCAAAAGAGGATTAATTTGATATATTATAAATAATAAATAAATTATAAATAAAAAAACTTGTTTGTACCTTTAAAAAGTTAAATAAATTTTTATTCTTACCAAATGTAACAACAACTTATCAATTATATTCCAAAAATTTAAGTAGGAAAATGTTAATTATAGAATTATCCCACCGTAGATTATATATATATATATATATACAAACACACTTTTTAATATATGAAGATAATTGTTCAATTCTAAGTATAAATAATTAAAAATAATCATGTAACATATAATAAAAGAAACACTAATATTTATTAAGATATTCCAGGTGTCATATAAAGTTTATACTTTTTTTATATTCCTACTTTTGTTTTATATATTAAATTTATATAAATAAATTTTCAAGTTCTAATTATAAATATTTATTTTTTTCTTTTTAAAGTTAGATCTCATTTGCAACTTTTAACATTTTACTTGGTGATCATATCAAATATACTTAAATACCTCATATTTTTCACTAAAACATTACTTTAACAAAATAAAATCTAAAAGTTACTCCCGCCGCCCCGAATGAACTTGCACACTTTTCGTTTTCGTCTGTCCCAAGTAAACTTGCACACCCTTAAAAAAGAAAGTTATAACACAATCTTCACCCTCAAAATCTCCACCCTCAATCAACCTTTGAAAAGTCAACAAAATCCCAGAAAGTAATTTTTTCTTAATATGTGTGCCGACCCCTATGCAATTTCATTTGGGACGGAGGGGTATTTGATAATTTAAATAATGAATTATATGAATGTTAGGTTTTGCTAATAAATAGTTTATTTATTTAAAGATAAAAATTGATTAATGCGAATAAAATTACTTAGGTTGTTAAGAGTAAAAAATACATAGTTGAGGTTAGTTAGGGCGACAAAGTATTGTTTAGGTTACAAATTTAATAAAAAAATTATTGAGGTTTAGTTAGTAGAGAAAAGTAAAGGACTGTAAAATGTAACAAATGTCATTATTTCAGTTGTAAAGAGTAAATTTTTTTAAAAAAGAATTTTTTTTTTTAACAAAATATACATTATAAAAAATATAAATAAGTAATTAAAAATAACTTTAATAACAATTCTAATGTTTAAGGTTTAGCCAAATAAACTGATTACAAAACAGATATTTCATCATTTAAACAATTATTTCTCCATGCGTAACTTAAATAAAGACAATATCAAAAATTAATCTCAAATGAAGTAAACTGATTAGTTGTATTTTTACAAAAAAAAATACTCAATTAGTATTTTTATTAGAGAATTATTTTACTAATTTTTAGTTACACTCAATTCACAATAAACACCCAAATTTAGCATAGATAATTAACCAACAAACAATCTATTTTTTCAAATCAAATATCTTTATAATATATGTGATATGGATGTCAAACTAAAATTCGTAAATAGATGAATAGTTTGATATATTATTTATAACAGCGAATTAGAAATAAAAAAGTTAGTTGCATTTTAAAAAATTGAAAGAAAGTTATCAACTTACCAAAATTGAAAAAAAGTTACTAATTATGGTGTAAAGATTTAGGCAGAAAAGTTAAAACTACATAAATACCCCTCATTTAGCTTTTTTTTTTTTATACATAGATGAATATGTTAATTCATATATTTTATTAATCTGATTATATATATATATATATATATAGAGAGAGAGAGAGAGAGAGAGAGAGAGAGAGAGAGAGAGAGAAGATTTAGTTGGTTTTAAATTTTTTAGCTCATTTTCAACTAATTACTCAAATTCCTTTCTTTAACCGCTCTCATTGCCTTTTTTACATTGATTTATCTTTAATGGATATGCAGAAAGATCGACAAGATGATATGACGAGCAAAGCGTTGATTCCAACAAGGCTTTTACAAATCAACCAAAATTCATTCACTATACAATGAAAAGCTTTGCGAGTCGGATCAGAAACAACATGCGGAGCAAACCGTTCCTCAAGAATTCAAAAGATGATAATGATAAATGAAGAAGTAAGTATATAAAATATTACCCCCTCCCTCTCCCCCCCCCCCCCCCAATATTTATGTAGATGGACACTACATATTTTGCTTCATTTAACACAACGTCACATTACACCAATAATTCAAAAAAACACTACTCCTTGCAGAGTGTCCAAATAGACATCATAATTTTCAACAAAGAAATAAAGCACTTCGTTGGAACATTTGTTGCCAACAAAACATACCAAATCTCCAATGGAGATGGGAAGAATGTCATCTTAATGTATCTCCATGTACATCAAGACAAGAAAAGCCAACATTACTTATGATTTCAAAAGTATCGAGGACATACAAAGTCAACTTCATGAAGACGATACAATTGGTAAGTGTAATTCTTGTAAATAACAACTTAAATATATATATACACACACACATATATTTTAGTATATCGCATTATTTTCTTATAAGTATAGATTTTTGTGGGATCGTCACCAATGTTAGAGATTGCCGAACCGTTGAAACCTCAAGAACAACACATAAAACAAAACGAGAAATTATAGTAATAAACAACGAGTAAGAAGAATGAAACTCTATCTATAATGACTATTATATACTAAATAAAAGCAAAAATAATATCTATTACTTTATTTATTTATTTATTTATTTATTTTTTTAAAAAAAACTATGTAGGTACATACCCACAATGATAACCCTTAGGGAATATTTGACAACAAATGAAGGATAAGCATTGCAAGAGATTGTAGACCAATATCCAACCATTGCTATCACAAAAGCCACGACAAGGAAATACTTAGGTAATGAGTAAGTCACCAATAACAAACAAACAGTAGATAATAATGACAGCTAAAAGACATAAGTATTTGTACCCATTGAAACTTCGCACTAACTTTTTACATATATAGGTGAACTGCAATTGCATACAATATTTGCATCAAATCTTTAGATAAATCCAGAATGCCAGCAAATGGATAATTTCAGCCGAAGGTAAAACGCAAACAAAGGGAAGAAATGAAATAACCTAAATAAAATGATGTTGAAAATTATAGGTAGGAGCAATTAATGATCCATTGGAAATAATAGATAGAGCAATAACACAAAGGATGATCGGAGCAACTGAAGCAACACTTCAACAAATGATTCTAACAAGAGAAAGTCTAACAGAGATAAATCCAATGTATAAATAATAATTTTGGAAAGAATCCCTAGTAAATATTTATACGTGCATGATACATACTACTGCATCAAAGCAGTAATTGACAAAGTAGAGAATAAGCTAACCAATTGGTACGGTGCATGCAACAAATGTGCAACCCCAACTGTAAAAAATGGAGACCCACCAAAGTGCAACAAATACGATGAAGAAAATAATGACATTGTTCAAAGGTACACATAGAATTTTTCAACAAATATACTCAAATAATAATATAATACAAATTGTTGCTAAAAATATGCCAATTTTTATAGATATAGAGTCACGCTACATGTGGTTCAAGGACAACATAATGCATGGATTAAACTATTTGAGGAGGAATCTGCGGTCTTTGTCGGATGCCCGATACAAGAATACATAACATCAATAAAAGAGGTAAAAACCCATGTATTTACATGTAGATCACGAATTTGAAAAAATTAAGAACAAATAGATAATGACAAGATACTAACTACCATGATCAGATAAAATTACTTAATATTTATTATACAAACTATTCAAAATAATACAGGGGAAACATGCATCAAAATATTACCAGGAGTTGAGTACATAAAACTCAAAGGAGGCTCAATATCCTACTAGCTATGAATCATAGAACTAAAAATGAGAATAAAACACTTATAGCGGTGGCTGAATTAGCAATTGAAAAGTTCAAACCTATACAAAAAGGACCAGCAATGATGCAAAAAGTTCAGCCATTAAACATGGTTTGGAAGACAAGGACACTCAAAGCGGAAGCAAAAGGAAAATACATGCAAATAAAAAAGAAGAGAAGCATAAGAGAACAAAGAAGAACAACAAAGATGTTCACAAGGTCCAAGATACAAGTGAAGATGATGACACTCTCCAAATATGGAAAGAAAAAAATTTGAAGGGAAAGGGAAAAATAAATACCCAAAGAAGCTAACAGATATCAATATAAAGTAAAAAAACAATTAGAATATTAAAGATGTCAATAACATTTGTTTAGGGCCTTTCGTTTACATATCCTACAATACTATCTTTTTAATAGTTCTTTTGCTTACATCATTGTCGCCACGAATCTTGATTCATTTCGGTTCTTCTGTTTACATATCCTATTTTCTTAGTTATTTTGCATACATTATTGTTACCACAGATCTTGTTACAAAAGTTTCCTCAAGTCGGAAACCAAAGGAACGAATACTGTCTTCCATTCAAACTTCAAACATTGATGAAACAAAAGCAACACGTGCAACGCATGTGCACCTACCTAGTATACTAAAAGAACGACCACTAGTGTCACATAGCTAGATTAGAGTGTTTCTAGGCTGATGTGTATTTTCTATATTACTAATTTATTAAAGTAATTAATTAAATAATCATATGGCTAGAGAAGTTTATGGAATAAACTACCCACTCATCCACTCCACAAGCTTTTAATTGTCTTAGCTTAAATTAAACTATAATTCCATGTCATGATAAAGAGAAAGAAAAAAAAAAATCTAAAGTGTTTCTTTATAAATATCCGATAAAATATCAAATCTAAAATAATAAAATTATAAAAAATATGAATGATCACTTGATAGAAAAATGTAATTATAACTTTTAAACCATAAAAAATGTATATTGCTAATGATTTCTTTAGTTAATTAATAAATTAAATATATTTTAATTCAACAAAAACTTGTATATTACACGAGTTCTATATTAATTAAATAGATTTAGATAAGATAGGCATTTATAATTTTCAAATAGCTCAGTTGGTAGAGCAGCTCGTAACCCTGTCAATTAACCATAGATCAATTCACACCAAACTCATCCCAACCAAAAATTGTACTAAACAAAAAAATAATAAAAAATCCAAACATGCTATTTTTCTCACACGCACATATATACCACCTGTAACTAATACCACGGCTCAGATTACATCACACTTTTTTTTTTTGTCCAAGAAGACCCTTGAACTCTTATAATAGGCAAAATAATCTCGTGAACTTTTTTTATTATTTTTTTTACAAAGAGAATCTTATTAATCACGGTAAATCATTCAGTATGAGACTCTCAATCCAACTAGGAAAATCAGACCCCATCCACACAATCGGATCGATTGAAGAAAAAGAAAAACGAGCAAGACCATGAGCCACACAATTAGGCCTACAAGACATGTGGTCTATACTAAAAAAACAACTAGACTGCATCAAAACATAAATGTCACTCGTGAGAAAGGTAGCATAAGATAAATCTGATTCTTGCCTCATGACTGCATGCACATCAAACAAAGAATTCGAAAAGACCCTAACATAATCAAAACCACAATCTACACAAAACCTTGTCCCACTCTGTAACACTAGCAACTCTCCCCCCAAAACCAAACCTGGATCTTTAATGTAATGGCAATCTGTCGCAACCAGAATTCCTTCATGATTGCACAATACAAAACCTACTCCAAACCGGTTAAGCGAACTGTCAAAACTAGCATCAACATCAAGCCGCAACATTCCCTCCTCCGGCCTCGTCCATCTTGAAACACCTATAGCAGCTTGTAGCCTCATGTCCAACGCATTATTTGCATGCTGAAAACCTGCCAGAAGTTCCTCAATAAGCTCCCACTTCGGTGGCATCCACACACTTCCATCCTCATGTCGCAACTTGCCCCATCTACCCAAATGGCCCACACCACAACCACAAAAGTAAAGAAGCGATCTTCTCCAAAGAGAGCATAAATTTGCTTGCAATATTCATCAAACGTAAGAAGCCGACATCTATTCAATGACAACCAAAAGCAACTGTCCTTCCAAAATACTTAACCACTGAGTAAAAAAACAAACCATGCATAGTTGTTCTCATCTCAACATTACATCCCATGCAAAAATCAGTAACAAGGGCATGATGATAAGAAAGATTACTAGGGAAAGCCAAAAAAACATGTGTAGCTTGCCATAAAAAACATTTATCTTTTGGAGGAATCGAGAGGGCCCACATAAATCGCCACTACACACGAGACAAAAAAGAAGAGGAGGGTGGCGAATCAAACCTCCCTACTGCAACTCTGTATGCCAAGTTTACAGAAAAATGACCTTTTGCTTCATACTTCCAATGTCATCTATCCCCAACCACATAATCAAGCAAATGTATATCTAAAATGGCCTCTAACTCAAATTGCAAAAAGACCAATCGAAACTTATCCTCATCCCACCATCGTCCCGGAGCAATAAAGTTCAAGACCTCTCTGTTTATACCAATTGACCCGGGACCTCTGTTGCCAGTGGCTTTCCTCCTTTGTCTCCAAATTAACACCTCCCATTTAAATGTCTGACCGACTGACCATCCACCTCTGAACTGAGACGAAGTGCCTGATTCAGTTTCGTTCGAGCCTCACGAGTACACCACTTAGGGCCAAAAAAACAAGCAGAAGCTCAGGACTTTAAGAAAAGTCAAATCCTCCCTAATTTCTCAAGGGCACTAGTCTGAGCACCCTCTCCTGGACCACACCTCCTCCATCTCAGCCAAGCAGTCTTCCTCACACAACCTCTTATGCTCAAACATAAAACACCTAGTAGACTGAATTACTAGCCCACTGAATCCGTCCCCATCCGCAAATAGACTGGCCTATAGTCCGAAGCATAATAGTCCAAATTCGCCACAGTCGTCGTGGGGAACATAAATCTCCACTTCTAGTTAGCCACAAAATTGTCCAGTCTCTCCTAAATAATATCTCTCTTACGAGCACATTTATACCAAGTGAAAAACTCATCCGAACAGGGAAGATTTTACACTCCTGCCTCCATAAGCGCACAACCGAAAGCTTTCATCTGAGAAATTGGGCGTGAAGCCCTACCCCATTTCTCCGAATCATATAAAATCTCATTTAAATCCCCACCAATCAGCTAAGGCAAATCGGTCAAACCATCCAACAAAGCCAGATTTTGCAACAACAACCAAGATTGAGCATGCAAAATTAGTGATAGAATTTTCATAAAAGCCTGTAAAACACCAAATAGATGAATTTGGTTTAACCTTACAATCAACATGGCCCTTAGAAAAAGATAAAACAGACACATTGACACGACTACTCTAGAATAAAAGAAGACCACCACTACGACCCACCGGGTATACACAAAACATACCCAAAAAATAAAAAATACCCGCCAAAGGGTTCGAAACCTATTAACCTTCGACTCACAAATAAATAAACAGTTGGGTCTTTGTCAACAATTAATTGTTGTAAATTACACCTCTGTACATTCCACGCGAAGAAATTCATTGGGATAGGCGCAGCTGGGATTCCCCAACCATCGCCTCATCATCAGTATCACCAACAATATCTAAAAGTCTCCTTTGTCGCTTCTCCACCACCACCTCATCCACATCCTCCAATCGTTGTTTCAAAGAGGTCATTGCTAGTGTTTCACCAGGCGAAGCAGATGGATCCCTCAATTGTTTTCGGTAACTGCCATGAGGTTGACCCCGTCTCTTCTTTCTCGTCACCGTAGCTTCAGCACTACCCACATCCCGAGACAGACGACCCAAAACACCCGCCGCAAGAACCATATACGCTCCCATCACCCATAGCACCAAGCTGCCTCTCCACCATAGTTGAGTGTCGCTCCTCCAAAAGTGAACGGTTTACGTCCAACTGTTTACCAACAACCAACTATTGCACAACAGCTACTGAATTCCCCAACCCCTTATGATCAGCTGCTGAAGTCCCCAACCCCTCAAGCTCAGTTGCTGATCTCCCATCCCCTTACGATCAACCTTGTTATCAACAACAGCCTCCCCTGAATCATCCGTACTCCCATCCAGAAGTTATAGAGGTTGTCCTCCACGACTAGTATTATCACAAGCTCTGAAACCCCCCACGTGCATGCTGTCATGCGCGTCCACCCCTCCATGTTGACCCTACGATTCCTTTCTACCCCCCACCACTTGTGCAAACAACCTCTCCACCGTAAGGGATGGCGAGAGCTGCTGCCCATCGGCCCGTAACCACTGCCCAAATTACTTACACATGCCATGCCCATCATCCTTAGCATTCAACATGACCCTACAATTTGCCTCCGTGTGATCTAGGTGGCCACAAAAATAGCAAAGTCCGATAAGTTTTTCATATCTACACAACACGACCTCCCTCACACCCCAACCCGATATCGTCGTTCCCTTACAAAGAAGTTTTGTAATATCCAGGAGGATACGAACATACAAATATTTAGCCCACGTCCCTTCGTTGCGAGGTGCCTCAACCTCCGACTTCCAAAGCACACCCAACTCCTTCAGTCATCATCTAGAAGTGCAATCCATGAAACTGAATCCAAAATCGTTTTGCCGTCACGGCCAACGAATCTGGTTTTTCATCCTCTTTCAGTCTTCGTAACCCCAATACTGATCGTTTAGGTTCTCTGATTGATTGCGAAATACTCGAGTAGAGTCTAGATCATCTTCGATTGAAACAAGTACATGTTTCGTCCAACCGGCAAGACATCAAACATCCTTTGATTTTTTTCATATACGGTGCAACGCCATAGATAAGTAGCGTTGCCCTATTGATCATGGAAGAATAAGCCGACCATAGAGCGATGAAGCCGCCGGCAACAACCCTGACACTTCAAAAGTTACTTCCCCCTCGGAAAGATCGAGGAAATCCCACATCTACACCAAATCTATTACCTCCTCCGTCGCTATTAAAGGAGTGGTAGAAACTATCTCCAAAAAATAAAATCCTAACAGACCCACCAAAAACCTTAGAGCATCAACCACCACAGAAAATACCCTGAAACGGCCGTGACCAACCACTGCCTAACAAACAGACCAAACTGTATGAAAGAGCAGAAAAAAAGGAGAGGACCGAGAATGGCCGGAAAAGACACATGACGGAGCGGGACAAGTCTCACGTTAAGAAATCCTAACTGAGAAGTTTATTATTATTTTAACCTTAACTTTGATAATAATTTTTAATCTCGAGAATGTTTATATATGAGACAAATAGGACATCCGTGAAGATAAAAATAAGTAAATAATTTGAAGCTTTTTTATTCTTAAATCTAAAAAGTAATAAATTAGATCATAAATATATTTAAATAATTTAATACACTAGAAAAATTTTAATAATTTAAATATAAAAAGCGATTGGGATTCGAAATTTGTTATGATTTTCTATCGATTTCAGTTTTTCTTATTCTTTAGTTTATTTGTTAGGGCTGCATTGTGTAAGAAGCAGAATTGGGAGTACACTCAAGTATTTTTGAATTCTTTGTTAGTTGTGTAGACAGTTGCGACTAGGTAACTGTATGGGATTTTATGAAATTTAAAAGCAATAATATCTTAGGATTTAGTGGTAAGTCCTTCTATTTTATGAGTTTTTCACGTGTCTAGAGAATGGCAGTAGAGTAGCGCATTCATTGACTAAGTTTGCTTTATCCCTTCTCTAAAAAAAATTGCTTCATCCTTTTTCTTCTCACTCTTGGATTGAGGTAGGTTTATCTAGTTGGTTAGAGGATCTTGTGTTAGCGAATATTTATATTTGATTGTTCGTACATTTTTTTTTTCAAAAAATATATATATATACACATATTTTTATATATATGGCCTTTTGAGATTCTTCAAATCTATTAAATCATTTTCAGATTTATTTTCATTCTAAACTATCGAAGAATGTTATTTTGATGATTTCTTGATTTATGTTGGTTTACTAAAAATGAATTATTTAGTATTTATCGTATTTAGAAACATCCTATTTCTTTCATACTTATTCGGCCCAATTTTAAAGTTAAAGTCCTATTTGCCAAAAAAATTGAGAAAAAGATTTGTTACTTAATTTTAACCCGATATACTAATATCTATTACTAATATAAAGTATGAATTGTTTCATCTTGTTTTTTTGTTTCATTTTTTCTTGTGACGTCTACAATACCCTTTTAAAATATTAAATCCGAAGAATAGATAAGTAATTTTGAAATCATTAAATTTAAAATTATTAATATCATTAAAACACGTATCTTTGGAAGATAGTAATATAGCTCATATTGATTTACAGGTTTACCAATATTATCCAACAAAGATTCAACATATCCAAACTATTAACCTATTTATCCTTAGTTCCTAATTCTATTTAATCTATAATCCCTTACTCTTTTGTGACAATATTAATGTATATAAATACCTAACAAAGTTTTTTATTTGAATGACAATCACGTAAATTTCTTAATCTTCGTGATTTTGTAGCTTAAAATTAATGATTCTTTCTAGGGATGCATTTGTCTGTTACTAGGAATTCTAAACTTATCCTAAGTTTACAACGCGCGGCAAACATTTAGGTCAAGGAAATATATAAATAATTTTGCCTTTTGCCTTTGTTGAAAAAAATTCTTTTGTCGAGGTAGAATTTACAGTATTCTTGATCCAAATTAGTTTTGTTCCAACGTCCAACATTATATTATCTCTTACATGAAAAGATTGTAGTGCATGGGTGTTTCAAAGGATTAATGTTTCATATCTATATATATAAAAAAATAAAATGAGTTATTACCACAATTGAAAAAAGTGTTGTTTTCCCGCCCATTTGCATTTACTAGATTGGGAAAGAAAACATGCAAAAACAGGTAGATCCATAATTGATTATTCTCGACTTTTGATTAGCAGTAAAAATCTCTTGAATATGGTAGTCTGTTATTAGCTTATTCATGTATGTATTAAAAAAAGCCTATTTATATGCTGAAAATATGTATTTCAAATTCTCTTTCTGTTCTGTTAACAGAAACAAATCAATTATAGATAAATCTGCTTTATTTTCTTTGTTATCTTCTGGCGAAACGGGTGAATATACTTATATTCGCTAAATTATAGGGATCTCGATAGCAATTGTAAACCCTAATGAGACTCTTTAAATACGTGAAAAACGTATCACAAACTCACCAATTTCTTTCTGCCGATAAATTTCTCACCCTCACCCGTGCATCGCTGTAAGTTCGATTATTTTAGACATGCTTCTACAATCTATAAATTTCTGTTTCGATTATTTTAGACATGCTTCTACAATCTATAAATTTTTATATTTCTTTATGTGTATACAAATTTTGGGCTGTTTAAATGGTGAAACTTTAGTCTTCGAACGTGAAATAATTCAGACATGTTGGATGATCTCCTGTTCCATCACATGTATTTTCGATCAACTGAACATTAAATAAAATTGGATTAGTTCCGTGCGTCTCCCTTGCAGTATATTCTATCAATAATAATCGTGTTTTGCTTACTTCAGTAATCTACCTAACGAGTGAAGATCTATTTTGTCGGCGTTTAACTCACATTTCTTCTGTGAAGTGATGCTCCTATAGTGGTTGGCCTACGTTCTGGGAAAAATCAAATTATAAGATGTAATTAGCCATCAAAATGATATAATCTTGGTTATTACGTAATATGCTGAACCGAAAGACATTAATTCATAAATGACGTTTTGCTTGCTTTAATTGTTTACCTTATATGATTAGGTTCTGTAGTTTGATTTGCCGAGTTGCACACGCCATTTTGATATACTGAAAAGTTAAAATCTATGTATTAGAATAGTTTGTTCTCAGCCGTGTACATGCTATGATTGTTTCATGTATCTTGATTTGATAAGACTTCGAATATGGTATTATTTTTCTTAAAATTTAATTATTTACCTGAAATGATTCCTGAATCTGCTTGTTTGAATTATCGTTGCATCATATGTCATGATATTTTTTTGTAAATATAAAAAACTGTATCAGTTTTTTGTTGATATTTGTTAATCTTATACTAGAAAATATAATTTCATTTGAGGCAAATATGAAGATACTTACCATATTATAACATCTCTTTGTAGTGTATGATGGTGTTCCTCTGTTGTACTACGAATGACACTGTTATGCAAATAAATTATAAAATATATTAGTTTAGTAAACAAATTAAATAAACTAAGTATGTTGATATACCTATAATTGCCGCATTGTTTGTGATAGGTAATGGCTCCAGTTTTTGCAAAGATTAGCGAAGTTAACACTATAAGATCCAATGGCACACTTAAGCTAAGGTTGGTTCGGGCTTACAATATACTTGTGCTCAGAAATCCAGATCAGATCTAGAATTTTGAGTGTGTTTTTAGAATATTGAGGTAAATTATAATAAATCAACTCATTTGAAATTTGTCATTTACAAATTCAATTATTTTTATTTTTGTATCAATAATTTGTGTATCATTTATTTTAAAACTTCAATATATTCCATCGTAAAATATAACATCTGATGCAAAACAAATCAATTTAAGTTGATCATAAGGCCAAACATATGATGTATGTGTATATAATGTCATGTAAAAATTGATTGTCTTTGAAAAAGAATTGTTAATGAGCATATCCAATCTGATTTTTTTTAAATCTTTTGTATCTGCTATCTAATTTATTTGTACTGGCTTAGTCATGTTTGCATTTTTACCAATCAGTCATTTATAAAAAAACTTATGTATTTACCAATATTGATATCTTATTATATGACATATTATGGATGTAGTATATTCATTATGCACATAGTATATTAATTTATGTTATTTAATAATTAACAGGGGTCAATGCACATGCAAACCCAGTTATGTATATACAATTAACTCGCTTTCAAAATATTGAATATATTGAAAAGTACTAAGGTGATGTATAAATTAAACAAATTAAAATTAAAATTACCATTTTAATTAAGATTGTACTCATGATCCATGAAATTTAACATAAATTTGAAATTTTTTTTCTCTTTATGGAAAAATATTATGTTTGTTTTAAAAATTTCGCCAGATCAGTGCAATATCTAACAAAAATTGCCCATGATTGTGTCTAACAAAAATTGCCCATGATTGTGTGTGTGTATATATATATAGATAAAAAAGAAAATATACCAACTATATCTTCAAAGATATTTGGTTTTCATTAATGAAATTTGTATATTAGTTTATAAGTTAAGCAAGAAAATAAAAAATTTCATTTTTAAAGAAATAATAACAACTTTTATACTGTAATTTAAAATAATATGATGCATGTGAAATCACTTCTTACGCAAAAAAAAAAAAAAAAAAGAAGATATATCAATGTATTTTATAATAAAATAGGGAAAAATTACATGTCATATCGTAAATTGAATATGCAAGATATATTAATTAATAGCGAACACAACTTTTTCTGGTTTCAAAAGATTTATTTCCTACATAACTCTTTTATATAAATAGGATTTATCAGTATCGTAATTTATTATGAAACAAATCATATACAATGTATTCTATCGACTCTGAACTAAGTCAGCAAGAAAAATGTCTAAAAGGTGAGAACCTAGACTAAATGTCCCATTCTTATTTCACGAGTTCCTATTATTTATCTTTACGGAACCTATGGTTCAGGTCAATGGTGTGTACAATGGTGGTCGGTGGTGTTGACTACGCGTCGTTCACTATTGTGTCAAGGCGGAAGCATATGCGAACTGGTAAATTGGTAATACTCCATACAAGCAATAATATATCTATCACTCAATGTTTTTTGTTTAACCTGTTGTGTTTTATCATGCATTAAACAGGAAGTTCCTGAACAATTTAGTCATCATTCATTTAAGTCGGGTCATGTCATAAACGGAAGAGCTACAATGCTACAAGGGGACAAGGAATGGACAGTTGGGCTGGAGCCTGACGAGATTGAGAGACTAAGTTTGCTATCTGATTGGTTGTAGGGACATGATCGACGACCTTTTAGTTGCGTGGTAATTTGTTTACGTTCGAGAAACAACCTCCTAAAGGTTCTATTCTAGATCTTTCATTCAAGATTTTTGTCATTTGATATACTTTAAATTCTAAATTTTAAAGTATGCGTAAGTGGACTACTGTCTAATGTAACTTTGATAAGTATGTTATATGAATATAATAAGGATTTATATTTTTGCATGTTTTCATAAATCCGGCAGTATTGTCTTTGTTGTGTATTGTACTACTTGATAAACACAGACAAATACACTATAAACAAATAGGTGTAGTATGTATATTTCTGTGTATCCATATTCGATAAAAAGTAATATTGAGTGTATAAAAAACACTCTATAATACAAGTTTTAAAAAGTTTAAGGGTAACTATTAAAAGAAATACTATATGTTGATAAAAAATAAGTTAACCATACATATATAGATATATTTTAAGAAGATAAGTGGAATATGAAATAGATGATATGTCTCATTTGATTTTCAAGATATCTAAGACATATCTATATGGATATTGTTTATATATATGGTGATATGTATGGCCCAATCTCCCCGGGTCGGTCTAGTCCGCCAGACGGGTCATTTGGGCCCAAGAGTGTAAGCCCAACGCAGTCAAGCCCATAACGCGGCGTCATTGGGAAGTTGGGAAAAGATCCCCATGATCTTTTCCAACGGCCATGCAGATATGATTGGGGGATTTGTAGGGATTTTGTTAGGGTTGCCATTACATATTATAAATAGGAGAATTGTTGTTGAGTTTAGGGTTCCAATTTTCGATTCTATGATCAATACTTGTAAAATTGTACTCCGGTATTCAAGGAAGAATAGTGAAACACCTCGGAAGGTTATTGCCTTCTCCCGTGGACGTAGATCTCCGGATCGAACCACATAAATCTTTGTGCCATTTCAGTTCTTGCATGTTTGATTGTTTTGGATTATTACTGTGATTGTGATCCGTTTGATATCTGGGTTACGACTTTATCAATTGGCGCCGTCTGTGGGAATCTCGAAGAAAAGCAAACCCTAGCATCATCCATAGACAAATTGCGTCAGTCATGGTGAATACTCGCCAGTCGGCTAATCCAACCCAATCTCGTCGGAATTATCTCGTCGATCAAAACCCTCCATTACCGCGTCAGCAGATCCAGGATCCGCCCGCGGGGCAAGCAGATGCGCAGCACCCCGCACCCGCCGATGCGCCAGCGCAGGTTGACCCTCAACCAACCCTGAACTACTGCAGGCACAACAAGCATTCCTTCGGGAACGGAATCATCGGCGCGCCGACTCTGGTATGTGCGTCGACAATGGCGCTAATCAGGTGGCAGGACATTCCCGCCAGGATCGATCTCGCGCACTCAATGAAGATCCGCCCTACAGAGCCAAGCATGATCGCTGCCGTCACCGGTCAGTGTCACCCGGGGAGAATCGAAGTTCTAATGGTTCAAGGCTCCGCTATGCTGATCAGGACGACGCAGACCAACATCGACCTATAGATGCGGCGAAGCGGGCCCGCTTAGAGAGGTCCCGTCTACTTGATCCTCTAGAACAAGAGCAGGCTCAATTTGATGCCGAACTTGACAAAGTATTGGGCCTTGATGCTGATGGGGAGATAATCACTCCGTTCTCCGAGGAGATTCTCTCCACTCCACTCCCCGATGGGTTTAAACTTCCACCAGTTCCCGTCTACAATGGTACCGGGGATCCAGGTAACTTCTTGAGTGCATTCAAATATGTTATGTTCAATCGGAGCTGCACGCCGCATCATTTGTGCAAAGTGTTCCCCGAGTATCTTCAAGATGAGGCCAGGATTTGGTTTGATTCTTTGCCGCGCGGTAGTGTTACTTCTTTTCGGGATCTTGCCGAGCAGTTATGGGCTCGTTTTCATACACGAGCAAAGCCTATGGCCATATTGGCCGATCTCATGAACCTGGAGCAATGAGACGGGGAGACAGTCTCTCAGTTTCTTGAACGCTTCACTGCGGAAAGCCTAAAAGTAGGTAGCCGCTCCGATGATGTTATCATCACTGCTTTCATGAATGGCCTCCAAGCCGGACTGCTTTACACCGAGCATGCGCGACATCCTCCGACCACCACTCGAGCCCTATTTGGCACTGTAAGTAGGTTTGCCAAAGCTGAAGAGCAAACCCGGCGCAAGCGGGAAAAGTACACTACAAAAAAACAGCCAGACAGCACGCAGGCCGGGGCCAATGCCCGGACCAGTGCTTTCAGTCGACTGGGAAAAGGCAGGCTGGAGCCTCGCAGTGGTCCCCCTCAATTCACTCCCCTAACACGGTCGAGAACGAAAATATTTTCTGCTCATAAACATGATTTGCGACCATGTCCGCGGATGACTGCTCCGGTAGAGAAGCACAATCGAGAAAAGTGGTGTGCGTATCACCACGATCATGGACACGACACCGAGGAGTGTCGCGAACTTTGTAAAGAAATCGAGGACTATTTGAAGCGGATTTCTCCGACAATACATCGCCCGGTCCGAAGACAGGCCTCCGCCAAACCAAAATGGAGGTGGACAACAAGGTTGGGGAGGATACAATGGTCGAGGCCCACAGCAAAACAGACCCCAATGGCAAAGCAACAAGTCGGGGTATCAAAGTTACCAAAGGCAAGACCAGGTTAATCGACAACAAAATCAGCCACATCAACCTCGATTGTTGCCACCTCCACCACCTCATGGAGGTCCTGGGGACAATCCAATGAATCATGTTGTCCAAGGAATAATAAATGTGATCTATGGCACCATGCCAACAGGGATTTCCCGAAGCGCCCTTAAAGCTGAAGCTCGCAGGCCTCCTCCCGAGGAGCCACGCCACAAGCGCTTCCACATATCTGAAACTGTGAGCTTCACCGAAGACGACCCTGTTCTCGAGCTCACCCCTCACACTGATGCCATCGTCATTGACATGGCTGTAGCCAATGTCACTATTAAGCGAATTTTTGTCGACAACGGCGCCGCTGTAAGTGTCATATTCACTGACTGTTTCCAGAAGATGGGTATACCCGCGAGCAGCTCCGGCCTGCTCCCGGGCCTTTACAGACCTTCACTCAGGGAGAGGTCCAACCTGAGGGAATTATCAACCTCCCCGCATCGCTTGGTACATATCCAGCGATAAAAAACTATTTTTGTAGACTTCTACGTGGTATCCTCTTCATCTCCATACAAACTGATTATTGGCCAAGATTGGCTCACCCCAGCCAAAGCCATTTGTTCTACATATCACTCAGCATTGAAGTTTCCTACACCTCACGGAGAGGTCGCCATCCTTGGCAATCAGAGAATTTTCAAAGAGTGCATGTACGTCGCACTCAAGAAGGCAACCAAAGCTCCTCCTAAACCTCAATTTCAAATAGCCTCTTCGGAACCTGCCCTAGGTGCTTCCGAGCCACTTGGGAATGATACTGTCGAAGTGTCACTCAATCCTACTAAGCCAAAGCAAACTGTTAAAATAGGCGCAGTGGGCGTACCTTTGTTTACACAATGCCATCATCCAGACGTTAAGGGAGTACCCCGAGCTCTTTGCTTGGTCTCCCCTAGATATGCCGGGAGTCTCTCCCGACCTCATCACTCACAAGTCAAACATCGACCCTAATATGAAACCAATACAACAGAAGCAACGAAAATTTGCTCCGGAGAGAAATGCAGCTATTCGAACTGAGATTCAACAGCTCGTTGAGGCCGACATCCTATTTGAAGTTCACTATCCATCCTGGCTCTCTAATCCAGTAATGGTGACAAAGTCCAGTGGGGCTTGGAGGATGTGTGTTGATTTGTCTGATCTCAACAAACACTGCCCAAAGGACTGCTATCCTCTACCGCCTATTGACAAAAAAGTTGAGGCTATAACCGGGTATAAGGCGCTTTGCTTTTTGGATTTGTACAAGGGATACCACCAAGTCCATATGGACCACCGAGATGCTATCAAAACAGCCTTCATCACTGATTTTGGATGCTTCGCTTTCAAGAAAATGCCCTTCGGACTCAAAAATGCCGGAGCCACCTATTAGCGTCTTATGGATCACGTCTTCCGGGATCAAATAGGCCGCAATGTTGAGGTATATGTCGATGACCTCGTCATTAAGAGTCATTCTCCTACATCATGTGTGCAGGACATCGCCGAGACATTAAGCACTCTACAGCGCCATAATCTCCGACTTAATCTAGCTAAGTGTACCTTCGGCGTCGGGTCAGGAAAATTCCTTGGGTACTTGGTCTCACAGCTCGGTCTCCAAGCTAACCCAACCAAGATCAGGGATGTACTGGATCTTCAGCCGCCGAAGACCGTGAAAGATGTCCAACGTTTGACTGGCGGACTCGCCGCCCTAAATCGTTTTTTATCCAAGGCAGCGGAGCTCCAGCTTCCCTTCTTCAAAATTTTACGCCAGACGAAGAAATTTGAATGGACTTCGCAGTGCGACGAAGCCTTTGAAGCTCTGAAACAACATATCAGCCAGTTACCCACTATGTCAGCGCCTCTCCCTGGAGAGCCTCTCTATATATACTTGGCCTCCGCCGATGAAGCCATTAGTGCGGCCCTCATCCGCGAGGACCATGGCAGTCAACAACCAGTGTACTTCGTTAGTCGAGCCCTCCAAGGGGCAGAAACCCGCTACTCCGTGGCGAAAAAAATAGTTTTGGTCCGGGTCATGGCGGCCTGCCGCCTGTGTCCTTACTTTCAAGGGCATAGTATTCGGGTTCTCACAAATCAACCAATTCGTCAGATTCTTACCAAACCCGATGTCTCAGGACGTTTAGCCAAGTGGGCAATTGAGCTTGGGGAGCATGATATACAGTTTCTACCTCGCCAAGCCATCAAGGGTCAAGCTCTTGCGAATTTTCTGGTCGAGGTCCCGTTCAATGATCCCGAGACAGTCCCTCGTGCTGAAAATACAGCCCAAACCGACACCGAAGCCGAAGCCAACAAGTGGCATGTATACGTAGACGGCGCCTCTGCTACCCGAGGCAGCGGCGAAGGGGTCCTTCTTTGGTCCCAACGGCATCGAAGTCAAATATGTCCTACGCTTTAAGTTTAAAGTGACAAATAACGAGGCTGAATACGAGGCCGTCATTGCTGGGCTCCGGCTCGCTCAGACCTTTGGGGCTTCGTATATCCAGCTGCATACCGATTCCGAGGTGGTCTCGAGCCAGATCCAGGGCACATATGCGGCAAAAGATGATACATTGAAAAGGTACCTGGCTTTAACTCATAAACTTTTGTTAAATTTCACCTCGACTGATGTCCAGCAGATCCCCCGCGAGGAAAATACTAAGGCCGATACTCTCAGTAAAATGGCCTCCGCGGTCCTGTCAAATGTATCTTCGGACATAATTGTCGAAGAAGCCACCCAGCCCTCAATTAATGAACAAGTGGTCTCTGTGTTGACTGATGCCGATCCCAATTGGATGACTCCGATCATCTAGTATCTCCAGAGTGGCACTCTGCCCGAAGATAAACTGCTTGCTCGGAAGATACTTTTAAAAGCACCAAAGTATACGCTCCGCGACGAGATCTTATACCGTCAGTCATACTTGTAGCCGAGTCTCCGATGTCTTGGGCCGGCCCAAGCCGACTATGTTCTTCGGGAATTTCACGAGGGAGCATGCGCAAGTCACATAGGGTCACGTACGTTGGCCAAGAAAGTGCTTCGGTGGGGATACTACTGGCCCACTTTGTTCATTGATGCCCACAATTTGGTGTCGAAGTGCGAAAAATGTCAGCGGCATTCCCGAGTAAAGCACCTGCCACAAACTGAACTCATCGGTATACAAAGCGCCTGGCCGTTCATACAGTGGGGTATCGACATTGTAGGTCCGTTCCCTGTTGCTCTGGGGGGACTTAAATTTCTTGTGGTCGCGGTGGATTATTTCACTAAATGGGTCGAAGCCGAGCCACTTACTGCCATTACTGGACAGAATATCCTAAAATTTGTCTGGCGTAACATTATATGTTGTTTTGGCATTCCAAGTACAATTGTATCCGACAACGGCAAACAGTTTGCCAATGATCCTTTTCAGTCCTGGTGTGAGGAGTTGCACATCAAGCAGGCTTTCACCTCGGTAGCTCACCCCCAAGCTAATGGTCAGGTTGAAGTCACGAACCGCACTCTTGTCGATGGCCTCAAGAAATGACTAGATCAGGCCAAGGGTCTCTGGGCGGAGAATCTTTCGCAAGTTCTCTGGGCTTATCGCACAACGCCACATTCCTCCACCGGGGAGACTCCTTATAGCCTCACCTATGGCTCCGAGGCTGTCATTCCTGCAGAGGTAGGGGTGCCCAACCCTAGACTTCTACACCTTGATCTCGAGGCTAACGAGGAAGCTCTCCGTATGAATCTTGACGACCTTGAACACCGACGTGAGGAATCCTTCATCCGGCAGGCCAAGTGCAAGCAACAAACAGCTCGATATCATAACAACTGGGTCCGAAGTACACAATTTCAGGTCAGAGACCTAGTGCTCCGGCTAAACTCGGGCAGCAAAGTTGCTCCTGAAGGCAAACAACATGCTACTTGGGAAGGGCCTTATCGTGTCACTGTTGCTCATGCCTCCGGAAGCTATCAGTTAGAGCGATTGGATGGCACCCCGATACCCCGCACTTGGCATGTTAGCAACCTGCGGCGTTTCTATCTATAGTTTCCCTTTTCACGTAATTATTCTTCCTTTACATTTCTGTACATGCCTTTACTTAACGACACTTTATTTTTCAAAGATTACTTTTGTATTTTTTAATTGTTCCGGCAATTACTATGAAAGAAAGCTTTTACTTTCGACGCATACACTGTTTCTCTTCTATGCCGCGGGGACGCCCCGGCCTAGACTACACGCATATTTGTTGTGTCAATCGTTAGCTTTCTCCGGACACATTTGTCTCTCGCCTGATCCGTCCGGAGAGGTCCTAAAACTTTTCCCCGGACAAGAGCCACTTCTCACCTGATCCGTCCGGAGAGGTTATCAACCTTGATTCATCCAAGTGTTGATTCCCGTCTGATCCATCCGGGGAAATTTATACCCTGTTTCCGAATAAAGGTTTATCTTCACTCTGTACTTCTGAGTACTCATTAATACATTATTTACTTCACATCATTCAAACAACATTTTTGCATGTGTCTATACTTCAATTTGCACAATTTACTCAATTTTTTCCTTTATATACACTTATTTCATATAATAACTTTGTTCTTTACAAAAAAATATTTTTTACAAAAAGATACTAAGGCACTACATATCATTTTTTGCCTCCTAGCCAATATTCGGCACCTCGGCGCCGCGGTGTACCCTGTCCTAAGCCGGACCTCCTCCGGGATCTGGCAGCACTTCGAGGCACCCCTCTGCTCCTAGGGCCCCTTTGGCTGACTTGACCTTCACGGTTCGGTTGGTTCGCCCTCTTCGTTGGCCCAGACTTTTGTGCCCATTCGACCGGGTCCCATTCGGCCGGGGCCATTTCTTCGACTTCTTGAGCGAATTCCTGGACCTCCTCGGTGGATTCTAAGCTTCGCTCAGGCTTAGCCCCTGATCGCCCTGCCGGCCTTCTTTCAAGCCTCGACCCCTGCTTACTGACCCTGCTCGCCACGGCGGTGCTCGGTTCCTCAATTATTATTCCACCAGCACGCGCTGTGTGAGTTGGCCTTCTTCGGCGTATTTTGGAAGTCTTAGTCCGACTGCTGCTCGCGATATTCTATCCAGGGGTGCGCTGCACTTTCTTCCTACCTTCTAGATTCGGGTACATGCCGAGGAGGAGCTCTAGCACGAGAAGCTTCTTGTACAACTCCGCTGAGTTTGGATTCCCGAGGTCCATCAGCTCTTTTATTTCTGCTTGCACCTCGACAGTCCGGGCCTCGAGGTCCTCGAATGTCAGTAGACCATACTCCGTCAACATCCGTTCATACTCGCGGTGGTGCACATACATTCGCTCCACCTCGGCATCCTTTGACAATGATTGCAGTTTGAAGTGCAACGCACTCTCTTTGGTTTCGGAGCGCTCCTTCTCGGCTTCGGCAAGGCTCTTCTCTGCCGCGGCTAGTTTTTTCTCCAGCTGTGGCACAACATGCTTCTGCAAGTTGTCCTTTTCACCCTGGAACCACTCCAGGGAAACGCATCAGCTGCTTTATTACGTTGTGTAGCTCCTCGGTGCTCTCCTGTTAGCAGCTCAAATTCAGTACTCTATACCATACATCTCATGATATATCAAAGGCAAATCAACAACATTGTTCCAACGTTCACATTTCATTGCCAAGAAAAGATTATAACATACAATTTTCAGCCTACATACGTCATGTCAGTATTAATAGTTCAACCTACTGACTACAGTGTTTACAATTGTTCAAAATTGACGGGAACTGACCTCCCCCTATTCGGTCCCCTCGGCTGCCTCTGGCTCCTCCTTCTCCTCCGCCAGCTCCTCTCCCGCCAAGGTTTGGTTGTCCCCAGCGCCACCCTCCACTGCCTCTGCTGGAATCTCCATCCGTGGGGGTGGGGCCCTTCTTCGCGGCTCCGCGGCAAACTCTCCCTTCCGGAAAGCCAAGAACTCTTCATCATGGTCGGCGTCGCAGGCGGAAATATCCTCGGCGTTAAGCACTTTGCCCTTCTCCGCCAACGCCTTCACCAACGGCCATTCCGGGACCTGTGCCAACGCCTCATAGTACCCTCCTCCACGGCGCCCACGGAATCGTAGTCATATCCGAACTCTGGACGATAAACATCCACGTTCGGATAGACCTCCTTGACCTTCTCAAGCAGCACGGAGCGTGTCGCTGTGTCGCCAACAACTACGAAATTCATTTGATAATTGAGGAACGTGCTCGTCTGCATCAGCTTCTCCGTGAAGGTCTTCAGCACGACCCCTTGGCCCTCAACCACGGCTGCGTCTTTTTCCTTCAATTCGGCGCGCAGCTCCACCACCTCACCGCGGAGCACTCCAGCCTCTGCCTCAACCCCCCGCAGCCGCGCCACCTATTTCTCCACCTCGGAAGCTCTTTTGCGAGCCTCGGACAGGTCGTGTGTCAACCTGTCATTTCGAGACCAGAGCTCCCTTAACGCCTCGGCCAGCTCCTCCTTGGCCTCCCTCTCGCTCCTCAGACCGAGGTCCATTATCCCCCGAGCCAAGCGCAACAGCTCCTCGGCCTCGGGCCCTTCGAGGTCCAGAACGCTTGTTTGCCCCTGTCAACAAATAATCTGTTAGCAAGTCACGCTTTTTTGCGAGACAAATATCATTGGTTATACCTCGGGAGCCGTGTCTGCGCGCAGTCTCTTAGCCTCCACAGGCGGAGTCGAGGAGGGCTCCGGCCTCTTCCTCGACCTCGGTGTCGAGCCAGTCACCACCACCTCGTCCTCTGTCCCCTGTGATGGCCTTTGGCTCGGAGACACCCCTCCTCTCGGTGCCACTTCGGCAGCTGTTCCTTTTTTCTTCAATGCCGGTGGCATCGCCGAGCTTCCCGCTATATCTTTCCCGAAGCGTCCCACTGCAAAGACAATGCACAGTTAGCATCTTACAATCTAAAACAGCTCAAATAAACATTAAAATTCCCTACCCTCCTCAGACGCCCCGGCCGACGAACCCTGACCCCGGGTAGGATTCTCTTCCGCTCCTCCCGAATAATAGAGGCTTAACCCTACCTTCTCCAGCTCCTCCTCGGTGCAGAGCTGTTTGAACGTACCCACGGTGTGGAAATCGTCAACTGACTCCGGCTCCACCACCGGGGCGTTGGCCACAACCTCCTCCTTCCTCCACCTTGGGAGGGCCACGCCCACCTTCACAAACAAAAACTTCTCCTTCCAACCCTCTACCTTACTAGGGTTTTTAACCTTAAACCCACCCCGGGGCCTCGGGCTAAACGAATACTATCCCTTTGCCTTCCCGAAGGCTTTGAGCTGGAAGAAGAACCTAAAAATATCTACATCAGGCTCTACCCCGGCCCTCTTACATACTACCAAAAATCCAACTACTTGCCTCACCGCATTGGGCGCCAGTTGGCATAATGCAATGCCATAAAACCTCAAAAGCTGAACTACGAAATCCCACAGCGGGAACCTAAGTCCACCTTCAGATGCTCTATGTACACCGCTATGAACCCCTTAGGCGGACAACCGGCTCGATCGCTGGGATCCGGCAAAATGTATTCTAAGATAAAGGGAAAATAAAACGACGGTATAATGGCTTCTATTTGCACCCGAGACATTCACGCCGCCTCCGCGGCAACCTCGAAGTCCTCCTCACAGCAGTAACTAAAACCTACTGCTCGGGTGGCGGTTTCCATACCGTCCGCCCTATATACCGTTCTAATTTTCCTCCTCTCAGGGATAATATACCGCAATGGTTATGCGTCTAGAGGGGATTCCGTCGTCCCCACTTCCCTAATCGAAGACGAAGACGAAGAAGAAGACATACTTACTTGTTTCAGATATGCGATTGCTCAAGACTTCGCAAGGCTGATTCTCTTTTTTCTCCCGCTCTTTGTCTGTCGCAAATTACAAATGAAAGTGATGGCAAACTTCCTGTACACGCCTTATATATATACTCAAGAATAAACGGCCCAAATCATGACCTTTCGAATTCAACGCTTTGGATACACGCGTGTTTCTCACGCTCATCACAGTTACCTAGGCGCGTGGGGAACACGCGTCTTGGGATTTGAATCAACGTCACTTCAACTCCAGATGGCTCTGTCACCTTCGGTAACCTTTTTTAGTTCAACTCCGGTTGAATCTTTCACCTCGGTGGTCACTTAGTTCAACTCCGGTTGAATCTTTCACCTCGGTGGTCACTCAGTTCGACTCCGGTTGACTCTTTCACCTCGGTGGTCACTCAGTTCGGCTCCGGTTGACTCTTGCATCCCGGGGAGGTCGCTTAGTTTAACCCCGATTGAATCTTTCCCCCCGGGGGATATCTCCGTTCGACTCCCCCAAGGCATGTCTCCACACACCTCCGATACTACTCCGCATCAACTTCGGCTACAACACTTACACCTCGGCTAGCAAACGTATCTTTTAAACCGAAGCTCCTACCTCGCTCTGGCTGGTGGAGGGGCATCTGATAGGTATGGTCCAATCCCCCCGGGTCGGTTTAGCCCGCCAGACGGGTCAATTGGGCCCATGAGTGTAAGCCCAACGCAGTCAAGCCCATAACGCGGCGTCGTTGGGAAGTTGGGAAAGGATCCCCATGATCTTTTCCAACGGCCATGCAGATATGATTGGCGGATTTGTAGGGATTTTGTTAGGGTTACCATTATATAGTATAAATAGGAGAATTGTTGTTGAGTTTGGGGTTCCAATTTTCGATTCTAAGATCAATACTTGTACAATTGTACTTCGGTATTCAAGGAAGAATAGTGAAACACCTCGGAAGCTTATTGCCTTCTCCCGTGGACGTAGATCTCCGGATCGAACCACGTAAATCTTTGTGCCATTTAAGTTCTTGCATGTTTGATTGTTTTGGATTATTACTGTGATTGTGATCCGTTTGATATCCGGGTTACGACTTTATCATATGGTTTAAAATCATAGTAGATATATCGTGATGAATCATGGATTGTAGATTGTTAGTGAAAACAACTCTTGAACACACAACACCAAAGAATCTGGAAACTGTACAAAGAAAACACTTCGAATTCACACATGCAGTTCGGCCAGAGTTGTGGCCGAATTGAGCTTACGCAGAACAGGAAATAGAAATGGATCAAACACAGTTTTAACGTGGTTTGTTCAAGATGAACTACATCCACGGAGGCAAGGCACACCTCAATCCACTAAGAACTTCAATCAATTACAGAGAATAAGCTCAAGAAATGAAATGCCCAATTCTGAATGCAAATTAGGGCACGAACACTCAATCTCTAAATACTCTCTCTAACCTAAAGTACAGGTGATAATGCTGCGTAGTTATGTTCTCCTCAATGAGAGCTTTACAATGATATATGGATTGAAGCTCGAATGCAACTGGATAGGAAGTTATAACTGCAAGAAGTTCACGCTGTGTTCGTTTAGCTACAGGACAAATGTGACGGTTTTGCTTCGTCACAAACTGAAACTGTTCGTCACAAACGGCAGTTACACCAACTAGCTCGAACCCGGTTTGCTCATGACCAGTCTGTCTTCTTGATGATAAAACCCGGTTTAAACCGCCGGTTCTCCACTCCCTAACTCCGGTTCCACATTCCCAACACACCATATTACAAAGTATAGGCTCACTTGATGAAATTGAACATCACCTCACAAATCTCCACCTCAATGAATCATGTGTGCCTCTTCCTGCCTCACCACTGCCTTGTCTGTCAATGCTCTTCATGACATTGCTCAAGCTGCAGCAGGCTCGAGCAATGCTCCACTTTGTTCCCAGGTACACCCTTAGTAAGAAAATCAGCAGGGTTATGCAATGTGTGTACCTTCTTCACTTCCACAGAACCAGAATCAATGATATCCCTAGCAAAATGCAACCTAACATCAATGTGCTTTGACCTTTCATGAAATGCTTGGTGTTTCACAAGGTGTAGAGCACTCTGATTATCACAGTAAATCGCCACACATTTTTGCTTGATGTCCAAGTCTCTCAAAATTCCTTTAAGCCAGATTGCTTCTTTGATGGCTTCAGTGAGAGAGATATATTCTGCTTCTGTTGTTGAAAGTGCTACAACTGATTGTTGTACACTTCTCCAGCTGATGGCTGTTCCAAATAAGGTGAACACAAATCCAGAAATAGATTTCCTCGTGTCTATGTTTGCTGCAAAATCAGAATCAGCAAATCCCTCCAATGCAACAGTGCTTCCATTCACTTTCTTCTCAAACTTCAGTGACAAGTTCACTGACCCCTTCAAATACCTCATCACATGCTTCAAAGCTTCCCAATGTTCAACACCTGGGTTTGACATGAACCTGCTCACTAAAGAAACAGCATAGGCCAAGTCAGGCCTACTACAAATCATTCCATACATGAGACTTCCAACTCCACTTGCATAAGGAATATTGCTCATATGTATGACCTCCTCTTCAGTCTTTGGGCATTGTTCTTTGGTGAGTTTCTTCTGCAGATTAACTGGAGTGGAGAGAGGTTTGGATTCATGCATGTGGAACCTCTCCAAAACCTTCTGTAGATATTCCAGCTTCTCTTTTCCTCAGAATGTCCATGCCCAAAATCTTCTTGGCATCTCCAAGATCTTTCATGTCAAATTCAGTGTTAAGTCTGTCCTTCAGCCATTGTACACTCTTCTTGTTCTTGCTGGCAATCAGCATATCATCCACATACAAAAGAAGGAAGACTTTATCTTGCTTTGAACACTTGTTGAAGTAAACACAACTATCATAAAGACTTCTTACAAAGCCAAAACTGATCATGAAGTCATTGAACCTCTTATTCCACTGCCTTGGACTTTGTTTGAGTCCATACAGTGACTTCTTCAGCAAACAAACTTTGTCTTCTTATTCAGGAACAACAAAGCCTTCTGGCTGTTTCATATATATTTTCTCAATGAGTTCTCCATGTAAGAATGCTGTTTTTACATCTAGTTGTTGTAGTTCCATGTCCTCTTGAGTAACCTTTGATAAAAGCAACCTGATTGAGCAGTGCTTTACTACTGGAGAGAAAACTTCATTAAAATCAATCCCTTCCCTTTGTGTAAAGCCCCTAGCCACCAATCTTGCTTTAAACCTCACTTGTTTGATACTGCAGTCTCTAACTTCTTTTTGTATATCTATTTAGAACTCCCAAGTTTCTGACCTTTTGGTTTATCCACCAATGTCCAGGTCTCATTCTTTTCCAGGGATTCCGTCTCTTCAATCATTGCCTGAATCCAGTGTTCTCCTTCTTCACAATCTAGTGCTTCTTTAAAACTACTAGGCTCTTGTGATTCCATGTCTTCAGCAACACTCAAGGCATAGTAAACGCTCCCTGCTTGACCATAGAAGTCAGGTCTATTGATTGTTCTTCTGGGTCTGTCCCTTCCAATGCTATATTCTCTCATATTTTGTGAAGGTCCAGCTTGTTCTTCTTCTTCAGATGATGAATCACTATCTTGTAGATTCTCTTGTTGTTGAGATGTGTGATCATCTTCAGCAGGATGCTCCACCTGAATTGGTATCTCTTCAGTCTCTTTAGCACCATCAAGTTCTTCCTTAGAGCCTGTTGAAGTATAAGCCATCACATTCTCATTAAACTTTACATCTCTACTTGTGATTATCTTCTGATTTCCCTTCTTTAGACACCACAATCTGTAGCCCTTTATCCCATCTGGATATCCAAGAAATACACATCTTAGAGCTCTTGCATCTAACTTGTCTTGCTTGACATGGACAAAAGCAAGACAACCAAACACCCTTAAACCTTCATAACTTGGTTTCTGTCCACTCCACACCTCTTCAGGTGTTTTGAACCCAATCACTGATGAGGGTGACCTGTTAATGAGATAACATGCTGTAGCAATGGTTTCACCCCAAAATACCTTTGGCAACCCAGCGTCCAACAGCATACACCTTACTCTTTCAAGAAGAGTCCTATTAAGCCTCTCAGCAACCCCATTCTGTTGAGGAGTCATTGGGACAGTCCTATGTCTCTTGATTCCTCTTTCTTCGCAGAAGTTTGTGAACTCAGTAGAGAGGTATTCCAATCCATTATCAGTCCTAAGGTGCTTCAGCTTCTTCCCTTTGACATTTTCCAGTTGAATCAACCATGTTTTAAACTTATGAAAAGCATCACTCTTATTCTTCATCAACATGATCCACACCTTTCTACTGTAATCATCAATCAAGGACATGAAATACCTTGCTCCACCATGAGTCTCTGTCCTTGCAGGACCCCATATGTCAGAGTGGACATAATCTAATGGCTCTTGAGTTGTGTGAACACCCTTTCCATAGGGCAGCTTCTTGGACTTGCCCAAAGCACACTGATCACAGAACTTCAGGTTCTGGTTTCCCATGTTTCCAATTACACCACTTCTTGACAACTCCTTCAACCCTTTCTCTCCTATGTGTCCAAGCCTCTTGTGCCATATAACAAGCTCAGAACTGCTCAAGACCATATCAACACTCCCAACAATAGGTGAACCAATCACGATAAACAACCCATTATGCTGTCTACCTTTAATCACCACTTTACCATGTTTAGTGATATGCAAGAAGCCATCCACTGAGCTAAACTGACAACCACTAGTTACCAAAGAACCAAGAGATAGAATATTTCTTTTAAGGCCAGGAACATATCTTACATTAGAGATGATTCTGACCACACCATCAAACATTCTTATGCTCACTGATCCAATTCCTTTGACCTTGCATGATTGGTCATTGCCCAGGAGAACATTTCCACCATCTTCTCTCTTTAATTCATCAAACCATGACTGGTGTGGACACATATGAAAGGAGCAGCCTGTGTCCAGGACCCATTCTTTCACCATTCTTGATTCAGTAACATTCAATACCTCTGGAGGATCTTCTTGAAGGTCAATGGCAGCAGCTTCTGCCCCTTGGTTTCCTCCTTTCTTGTTTCTTTTAGGACAATCCTTCTTCAAGTGACCAGGCTGCTTGCACTTGAAGCATTTCCTCTTCTCAACCCATTCACCTCCCTTCTTTGAATTGGAATCTCCTGCTTTGAAGTCCTTAGAATTCTGTCCTTTCTTCCCTTGCCAAGGTTTCTTGAATTTAACATTCAAACCTTCTCCAGATTGTACCATGCCTTTATCATCTTGAGTCTGGAAGCATTTAGACCTCAGAGCCTTCACTATCCCATCATAAGATAGCTGCTCATCTCTCCCATACATCAAGGCATCCTTAAAGCTTTCCATGGATTTTGGAAGAATGTTTAACACCATCAATGCTTTATCATCCTCCTCCATTTTCACATCCAGGTCTTCTAATTCCTCAACCATCTTAATAAACTCATCAAGTTGGTCAGAAATTACCTTATCTTCAGTGATCTTGAAGGCCAACATCTTCTGCTTTAAGAACAGCTTGTTGGAAACTGACTTAGATTGATACAACTCCTCCAACCTCTTCCATGCTTCTAAGGAACTCTTGCATCTTGAGACCTCTCTTAGCGGTTTATCACCCAAACACAGAAAGATAAGACTGAGGGCTTTCTTATCCATGGATCCAAACTTGGGTTTCTCACTTTCTTCCCAAGAATCAAGAGGTATCAAAGCAAGATCAAGGCCATTGTGAACCAAAACTGCATTCATCTTGATCTTCCACAGTGTGAAATCATTTCTCCCTGTAAACTTCTCAAAGTCCATCTTCATACCAGCCATTCCTTCCCTTCTTCAAGCTGTGAGAATTGTTTCCCACAGACGGCGCCACTTGTTAGTGAAAAAAACTCTTGAACACACAACACCAAAGAATCTGGAAACTGTACAAAGAAAACACTTCGAATTCACACATGCAGTTCGGCCAGAGTTGTGGCCGAATTGAGCTTACGCAGAACAGGAAATAGAAATGGATCAAACACAGTTTTAACGTGGTTCGTTCAAGATGAACTACATCCACGGAGGCAAGGCACACCTCAATCCACTAAGAACTTCAATCAATTACAGAGAATAAGCTCAAGAAATGAAATGCCCAATTCTGAATGCAAATTAGGGCACGAACACTCAATCTCTAAATACTCTCTCTAATCTAAAGTACAGGTGATAATGCTGCGTAGTTATGTTCTCCTCAATGAGAGCTTTACAATGATATATGGATTGAAGCTCGAATGCAACTGGATAGGAAGTTATAACTGCAAGAAGTTCACGCTGTGTTCGTTTAGCTAGAGGACAAATGTGACGGTTTTGCTTCGTCACAAACTGAAACTGTTCGTCACAAACGGCAGTTACACCAACTAGCTCGAACCCGGTTTGCTCATGACCAGTCTGTCTTCTTGATGATAAAACCCGGTTTAAACCGCCGGTTCTCCACTCCCTAACTCCGGTTCCACATTCCCAACACACCATATTACAAAGTATAGGCTCACTTGATGAAATTGAACATCACCTCACATAGATAGATTTTGCTATTCATATTAAATAGTGCCTCTAAGAAATTATTAAACCCTAAGCATCACAATCTAAGTTATAACCTATTTCAATCTGCCCAGAGTAGCAATTATGGTGAAACTTCTGGATCAACCACAATTTGTCGAAAGCATCCCAAAGTTGGTACGCTTTTTAATCTTAAAGATTATGGTAGTTCCAAATATGCAAGATGGAGGTATAGGTACTTATATGTGTATCTTTACCATTCTTGCATTTTCAATATCTCCATAGCTTGTGCAATGGTTTTCTGTATTCCTCAATAATTGTTTGTATACCTGCAATGTAAGTGATTGTTTGTTAATTATTCTTATAACAGTAGTAAAAAAAAAAAAAAAAAAAAATCAATCCACATTATGTAGACAGTGTGATATTTTGATTTTTTTATTGAAAATATTGAGCTTAGTTTCTCTGAACTGATAGAAAAACAAAAGAAATATCATCAAACATTGAAATAAAATATTATGTCGTTCTTAAACATCTTAAAATGGAATTGATTGAACTATATAATTGAGTATTAATAATTTTTAATAAAACCAGAAAGTACCCTCAGCTTATGGATTCTGATTTGTTATTGTAAACACATACGGTTGCCCTCTGCTAAAACTGTAGTACTAATGTGTGAAAAAAAAAAAATCTGTGGACATATGATATTTTTTAAGACTAGAGATTATTTTTTAAAGTAGTTAAATCATAAATTTGATATATTTGTGACGTCAAATCTATATATAGATAATATAGATCTATATCTATAATTTGTCCATTATACCCCTTCAGAAGGTTAGATCTGGAACAAAGCCATCTATGAGATTCTGTTAAAAAAGCATATAAAACAAAAACAAAAAAAGAAAAGAAAAGAAAAGAAAATTAAACTAATGTATTATGTAGATATACTCTATAATACATTAAGATCAGGGTTGGATTAAATTTGTGAAATACCTCATATTTGGTATAACTACATGAGCGATACCAGCTGATCCTTTTGCTCGACGCTGGAACAGACATGCAATTTGGTCAAAATAATATGTTAGGCATCGAATCATCAAACAATCAAATGCACAAAAAAGAATAAACTATTATAATTTGTGTAACACAATATTCCTTATATCTACAAATTACTCTGAAACAGAGTTAATTTTTTATTGATAGCATTGATCTTGAAAACTACACTTATCAGAATAGGAAATCTGGATCTATTAATATGGGTCCCTTATGCGATTATCAACAAAAAACATGCAATACTTTGAATGTACACAACAACTGATTAGTCATTTTTTTTAAGAAGTCATGTAACAATCAAAATTCTTCTAATCTAATATTAAATCGAACAAAATAATTCGTAAAATTGTTAAATTAAGAACTACCTGCTAAATAATGTCTTTTTTGGATTCGTTTTTGTGTTCTGGAATAGAAAAAGCTCGAATCAGGATTTGAGCAGTTAATAGTTCAACATCTAATGAGATGAAAATAGCTGAATGTGTAGAAGCAGTTCTTATTGGATGAAAGAATTGCTTAACAGGAAGTGAGAGAGAATTTCTACATTTGCGCAGAAGAATAGTATCTGTTCAATGAATAATTGCAATCCCACTAGTATTTATATCTAACAATGAGGGATAACAAATCTTACTAGTCTTTAACTAACTTTGATATATTTTACTTATTTACATAATATGAGATATAATGTATATATCTCAAGACCCCCCCCCCCCTCAAAATGTGAGTGAATATTTATTAACCCCATTTTGTTCTTCTTGAAAAGTTGATAGGATGAAGGGTCCAATGGCTTTGTCATGATATCTGCCATGTTTTCAGCTGTCGGTATTTGTATGATCTTCAAAAGGCCTTCCTTGATCTTCTCTCTAGTGTAGTGGAAGTCTATTTGAATGTGTTTTGTCTTCTCATGCAATACAGGGTTGTGTGCTATGGAAAAAGCTGCTTTGCTATTTGTGTAGACAAGTGCAGGTTGTTGGTGCTGAATGTGAAAGTCATCTAGGATGTATCTAATCCATTGGAGTTCACAAGCAGTAGAGGCCATTGCTCTATACTCTGCTTCAGCGGAAGATTTGCTGACTGTAGTCTGCTTCTTGGATTTCCAGGAAATCAAAGCATCTCCAAGATAAATTATATATCCTGTGATGCTCCTCCTTGTTTGAGGACATCTGGCCCAGTCACTGTCAGTAAAGCCCTGCAACTTGAAACTATTTTTAGAGGAATAAAATAGTCCTAAACCAGGTGTAGATTTTAAATACCTTAATAATCTGCGGACTACAGCTAAGTGTAACTCAGTAGGATGGCTCATATACTGGGTTAATGTTTGAACAGAATAATATATATCAGGTCTAGTTATAGTTAAATATAGAAATTTACCTACTAGCCTTCTGTAAGTAGAAGGATCAGTTAAAAAGGGGCTTTCTTTGTTATTAAACACTTGCTTTTCATTCATAGGAGTGGTGCATGGCCTACTGCCTAAGTAACCTGCATTATTTAACAAATCTAATACATATTTTCTTTGACACAACTGTAGTCCATCATTATTTCTTGCTACTTCTATTCCCAGAATGTATTTCAAAGTGCCCAAATCTTTAATTGTGAACTGATCATGTAAATAATCCTTAACAGATTGTATTTCACGCATATCATTTCCAGCTAAAATCATATCATCAACATAACATAAAACTGAAGTGAATGAATCACCATTTTTCTTGGTAAACAAAGAAGAATCTGCTATGGATTGTTTATATCCAATTTTTAAAAGGGACTCACTTAGCTTATGAAACCATTGTCTAGAAGCTTGCTTTAGGCCAACAAACTTTTGTTAAGCTTGCACACTCTAGTATCACCAGATGTACAATAACCAGGGGGTGGGAGCATATAGACCTCTTCTATAAGATCTCCATGTAAAAAAGCATTGTTCACATCGCATTGGTGTATATACCAGTTATTAGTCACAGCAATAGACAGAAGGATTTTAACAGATGTAATCTTTGCTACAGGGGAAAATGTATCAAAATAATCAATTCCTTCTTGTTGAGTGTAGCCTTTGGCTACAAGCCTAGCTTTATATCGTTCAATGGAACCATCAGACTTGTATTTTATTTTATACACCCATTTACAACCAATACAATGTTTCCCAAGTGGTAAAGGCATTAAGGACCAAGTATTGGTTCTTTCTAGTGCTTCTATTTCAGAGGCCATAGCCTTTTTCCAGTTTTCATCAGTGTTGGCTTGCTTGAAAGTTTTAGGTTCTTGTAACTGAGTAATAGAAGCTGTAAAGCATTTGTGATTTTCAGAAAGCCTTGAAGTGGTCAAAAAATCAGAAATGGGATATCTAACCAACTTGTGAAGACATAAATTTTCAGGTTTATTCTCAGAAATACAATTGTTTGCAGATTTACCTTCAGAATTCACCATATTGCCATAACTATGATTTAAAGAAGGTGGGAGACTAGTTTTGTAAACATCTAAATAAGCAGGAGTTTGTCTACTTCTAGATGACCTTCTTATATCACTCTCAACATTAATAGGCTGATTATCAACATCATTCTCAACATTAATAGGTTGATTATCAATAGGTGAATCAGTGGGTTTCAAGATATAATCATCAAGTTCTTCTTGGAATTCTTTATGATTTAAATCAGTTTCAACAGAACATTCAACATTCTCAGAGGTAGACATAGTATTATCAACAGGAACTTCCTCATGCAAGTATTTCTGACTTTCATTGACATAATCAGCATGTAAAAGTTGATCAATGTGTACCTTGTCAATTTTTCCAGAAAAAGGATAAATGTGCTCATGGAATCGTACATCCCTGGAAACAAATACCTTCCAAGTAGCTATCTCAAGAACCCTGTACCCTTTTGTACCAAAAGGGTACCCAATAAGAACACACTTAACAGCCCTAGACTGAAATTTGTGCCTTTGTGAACTCAAAGTGTAAGCAAAACATAAACAACCAAAACACTTTAAATATGATAATTCAGGTTCTTTTCCATACATCATCTGAAAGGGTGTTTTAAAATGTAAAACAGGAGTTGGAGTTCTATTTATCAAATGTGCAGCAGTCAAAATACATTCAGACCAGTATTTTAAAGGAAGAGAATACTGAAATAAAAGGGCCCTAGCCACCTGTAATAGGTGTTGATGCTTCCTTTCCACTAAACCATTTTGTTGTGGGGTTTCCACACAAGATGTTTGGTGGATAATTCCAAGCTTATGATAAAAATCAGATAAAATAAATTCAGTACCATTATCACTCCTAACAGTTTTGATTTTAATACTAATTTGTGTTAGAACCATATTATAGAAATTTTCTAAAGACACTTTGACATCAGACTTATTTTTAAGCAAATAAATCCATGTACACCTACTATAATCATCAACAATAGTTAGAAAATATTTATGACCTGAATAAGATTCAATTGAAAAGGGACCCCAAACATCACAGTGTATTAAATCAAATAAGGAAGTTGAAATACTAACACTAGTTGGAAAAGACAACCTTCTGTTTAGCTAAGGGGCAAACTTCACAAACTGTATATGTATGATCATTGGGTACAAACAGATTTTTCAGATGTGCCAAATTCTTAGAAGAAATATGGCCTAGCCTAGCATGCCAAAGGCTAAAGTTATCATGCTTCGTAGCAGCTGTTATAACATTCATACTAGTACTATTAATATGTCCATTATCTGTTACATTTGAAACATAGCTTAACAAGTATAAACCGCCAGTCTGTTCAGCAAAACCAATCAGGTTCTTGGATTTGTTGGCCTGTAAAGCACAATGAGAAGCCAAGAAAACCACAGCACAATCTGAATGTCTAGTCAAATGAGACACAGACAACAAATTAAAAGAAAACTCAGGGACATATAAGACATTATATAGCGTGAGATGATTATTTAAAACTATATTACCAATATAAGTGGCAGTGACCAAATTATTATTTGGAAGATTGATTTTAATGTTAGAAGGTGTAGGCTTAGAAGTAAACATTGTTAAGTCACAACACATATGATCTGTAGCACCAGTATCTAATATCCATGTATGTTCAACAAATTTGGAAGCAAATGAATGATGCATACCTGAGTTTTCAGACTGCACAAAAAGCTCCAGCGGCAAAGTGATTTTCACCCTTTTTCAGCTTTGCATAACTCAAAAACTGCTCAAAAAGATCTTGAGAAAACAAAGGATTAGTAGCAACATGGTCTTCTTGACCAGAAACAGATTCCTTATAAGGAGATTTGACTGACACATTAACAGAAGACTCAGGTTTACTCTTCTGCCCTTTATATCCTTTCCAACCAGGTGGAAAACCGATAATCTGAAAACACCTCTCTATTGTGTGACCAGGCATTTCACAATGAGAACAAAACATTAATTTCTTTTTATCTTTGAACCCCTTATTTCCATTTCTAGCAAGCATTGCAACAATTTCATTTGAAACAGAAATTGGCATATTCAAATTTCTTTGGCTCTCTTCTTGAAGAAGAAGCGAGTAAACCTTAGCAAGAGTAGGTAAAGGGGTTTGAAGCAACAACTGACTCCTAATGGCAGCATAGGAATCATCAAGACCTATTAAAAATTTCATAACAACATCTCTCTTGAGTTTGAGCTACCAACTGAGGCAAATTACATGCACAGGCAGCCATTACACCACAAGAACACTTCAAGATTGGTCGAAACTAAGATATTCATCCCATAAACTCTTAAAATGATTGTAATAGGTAACTAATGAAGTAGAACCCTTAGAAATAGAGCTTAAGGACTTTTCTAAATGGTACACTCTAGTTCCATCAGATTTAGCGTACCTCTCATGTAACTCAGACCATACCTCTCTTGCAGACGTAAAAAATTCCAAAGTCTACTTGATGTCTGGATTAATGGAATTCAATATCCAGTTCAGAACCAAGTCGTTAGCTCGCACCCATGCCCCAAATACGACTCTATCATCATCCTCCGCTGGCGGGATTAAAGAACCATCAACCAAAGGGAGTTTATTCTTCACACTGAGAGCACGCCGCATTGCATAACTCCAGGAAACAAAATGAACAGTCAGGTTGGGCTCTATGAACTAGGGCTTAAAATTTTCGAATTTGATAAATTAACAATGAGCTCGCAAACACATTAATGGAGGAATAACCAAATTCTCTAAGATTAATCGACTGAAATTCAGATAAATGGTGGGATAAATGTTGAAGAAAAGGGGCAAGTGTGTGTTGGAACTCGGAAGACAAAGGCAGAAGGGTCACTCAGATGTTGTGACCCTTCTAGAATCGGCGAAAATGGAAGGGTCAAATGGGGCGGGGGGTTGCTGAGTTGGGTAATCAGATCTTTAGACTTGCGTTATTAAAAACACAGTTTTGTCAACAAAAATGTGGAATAATGTGGGCTCAACAGTGGGCCAGGTGTTTGAGGAAACTCATTTCTTAATTGGATAATTTATTAGCAGACTAACAGATTTAGCCATTTAGATTGGACTCTTAATATCTTTTTTTTTTTTTTGTTTTAATTTATAATCTCTCATCTTTTAGCATATAAGAGATTTGTTTGTGGCCCATTACAATTGCTGAAAAATTAAATTGTATTTTTTATACCCAAAAATTTTATGTTTTTTATAATTTAGTTTAATTTATAATATAAATCAATTGGTTAACATATTTTCAAATGTCAATTATCCTAATCTAATTAATAAATTATTGAGTGTTGTTTACTCATTTTCACTTCATAAGCAAATATATGTATATAAACCTGGCAAATTTATGTGCACTATTTTGTAATAATTTAATATAGTGAAAATTCTGTGTAGTACGAGGTTAATTATTTGAAGGGAGATTTGTATTAATTTGTTACGTTGCACATGACATAATTTTGTGAAATTTGGTTATTGACACTTGAATGTTATCAAAGAATCTAAAATCATTGAAAGTGAATTACTTTGGAACATTGTAAATGATAATTTGAGGTTCACCTAAAGAGGTGATAAGTGAATTTTATACTTAGTTTTATATAGATATTTGTTTCCAATAATTTTGTTTTTTTATAAAGTTTATAATTAAAACAACTAATATAATAATTTTGGGTCGGATTCCAGTTTTGTAACTTGGGTTAAATAATTTTATGTGATTACTATGAAGTATTAGATCAAAAATATATTTGATTTATAATGTTTAATGCAACATAGACAATGCAACTTAGATTTTAAGGATTTATGGAATCGGATATATAGCTTTTGTTTATCCATTATTTTAAGAGTGACACTCATGTGCATAAGATGCACATTAGTGTTATTGTACACCTTGTGGGACCCACTTAAGATTATTGCGCGCGTGATATATATATTAAGGTGTGTTTGGAATCACAAAACAGGCGCTGACTTAGTTGGTAAAGGCGTGACATTATACCCTTCAGTGCGCGGGTTTGAATCTTAACAACACTTTTTTTATTTTTCACCAACAGTATATTCAAATTTCGAGCATAGTATATGTAATTTTCACCAACAGTATATTCAAATTTCGAGCATAGCAGTATATTCAAATTCCGAGCATAGTATATGTTATTTTCACCAACAGTATATTCAAATTCCGAGCATAGTATATGTTATAAAGCCTGAGAGTATATGAACACCACCTTTTTATTTTTCACCAACAATATATTCAAATTTCGAGCATAGTATATGTTATAAAGCCTGACAGTATATTTAATATTTCGATGTAGTATACGTTATGTTGCATGACAGTATACGTTGTTTTAGTTAAGTTTTGTTTTATACTGCGAAATATTTATTTTTTCCAACTTACAATACTCATAGTATATTTCATATTTCGATACAGTATACGTTATGATGCCTGACAGTATACGTTGTTTTAGTTAATTTTTGTTTTATACTGCGATTTTTTTTTCCAACTTACAATACTCAAAGTATATTTAATATTTCGATACAGTGTACGTTGTGATGTCTGACAGTATATGTTGTTTTAGTTAATTTTTGTTTCATACTGCGAAATATTTATTTTTTCCAACTTACAATACTCACAGTATATTTAATATTTCGATATGGTATATATTATGATGTATGACAATATAGGAAATATATTTAATATTTCGATACGGTGTATATTATGATGTATGACAGTATAGGAAAAAATTAAAGGGCAAAATGAAGGAAGAAGGATACGGTGTATATTATGATGTATGACAGTATAGCAAAATGAAGGAAGAAGGAAAAAAGATGCAAACAGAATTGAACCCTTGACCTCAAGGTTGAAATATTTAAGACTATATTAAATACCACCAGACCACTTGCTTTTAGTGTTCAACAAACAGACCATTAAATATATAACATATGCGCGCGTGCAATAATAATATAATAATAATTGGCGCGGTTCAGACCGGTCTGAACCGGTTCGAACCGGTCTAAACAGCGCAGTTTTTTTGGACTGAACCGGTGGGGCCCACAAAGTGTACAATAACACTATGGTACATCTTATGCACCCAAGTTTTTGCCTTATTTTAATGTGTCATAACTGAGGTGAAATTATCTATCTACTTGTATTTGTTTTATTCTAGAAAATCATACCCCAGATTAAGGATTTTATTTTCTGTTTTGTTCATCGGATTATGTATTTTATTTGTTCATAATTAATCATGATCGCTAATACTTTGTATTGCAATTATAAGTAGTGTTAGTGCTTAAAGGGTCTTCCCGTGCATCGCACGGGCAACTACTAGTTACTTTCAAAATATGTCATTCAAGTTTATAAATATTAGTTGTTTAAATTTTATATCTAATTCCTTGAAATCAAATTTATATCCAATAATTTAAAATATTTCAATTTGTAATTCATGGCCCTATCTAAGATTTGTGTGGACTATTTTACGTCGTTCAATATGATAGTGGTCATTGGATCTCAATCTTAAAAAAACACTTAGAAAATAGGTGGAGATAAAAAAAAATATGGTTGTATGATCTCAAATGATCCATACAACATAGTGGAACCGAAAATTTTCTGTTGTGGGACGAGTTCATTATTTTTCTTTGATAAATTAATTAAAGGTAGAATTAAAAATCATAAATAATAATAAAAATAAATTTATAAGAAATAAAAACCAACATAATACTCCAATAAAATATTATAAATTAATTTAAATATAATTAATGTTCTAAGCTATCAACCAAAATACACACTTATAAAACTTTAACCTATAACGAACTATATATTGTGAACATCTATTACATTCAAGTTGTCCAAATTCATTTATCTTAAGCATTAAAACATAACATACTTGAATTAATTTTTTGGCTAAAACATGCATAATTTATATCTGAATTATATATAACATTATTTGGCTAAAACATGCATAATTTATTCAATCCTCCTAGGTATATGTTTAATATTTTTTTGTTACAAATTATATTGATTCAATTTATCCTGGATGGTTTATCAATAAACAATTATAAGACGGAATTTAAGTATTCTTAATTTTAAGAAAATTTTATAATGCGAAATGTAGATACTACAGTTATTACATTATTGAATTTCTACATATGAAAAATCAAAACAGCGAAGGAAGAATGATGTCTAGAAAAGGAAATATGAAAACTTATGTGCCGAGCAAAAGAAAGTATATAAAATTAAAGTTTCTCAAAATAAAAATATGGGACGGGATAAAATGAAATTAGACAATAAAAATCTTCTATGTAAGCACTTGATGCTTCATTTCTTGTTCTTTAATGTTAACATTTGAAATCAGATGTTATTGGTAGAAGAAATATTTTTCCAATTAAATATAATTATATTATTCCAAATGTAAGTTATATTAAGTTTTTTTAGATGTTGATGCAAATCAACTTAAGAAATTGTCTGGCCAAAAAAGGAAATATGCAAATTTGAATCTCGTGGAGAAAAAAACAATACAAAAATAATATTTTTGATAAAGAAGAAAGAGAAAGCTTACTTGTAGGCTGTAGTGCAAGAGCATTATGGAATCCGTCTGAGTCCGACAGTGAGTAATTTATGTTTTATGAATTAAAGTATCTTTCATAGGTAGAAAATCTTATTGTAATTTTGTGTCATATTTTATTTAGGATCAATATTCGATGAATTGGTAATCTCAAAACATGAACTGAATCAAGTGTCTGACTGCATTTATTGTGCTGCTAGAATAATTGAGTATGAACCTCCAACTTTTTATTGTGATAATGAAAAGGCGAAACTTGCTCCTGTCAAAGTTCCAGAAGAATTACATGATTTGTTTACCTCTAACACAAAAGAGGATATTGATTTTTGAATAAACACTCGTTCATATAATTCTATATTGTCTTTTACTTCATTTGGTTTTTAATTGGATAAGGAGCTAGCGTCTACAAGAAAGATATTTTTACTTTTCGTGTACAATGAATGGTGTATCACAACTTTCAACATTAAAAACTAATGACGATAGTCCTTCTCCTTTCCAATTGTATTTTTTGGAAACGTAGAATGAACTTGAGAATAGAATGAGACAAAACTCGAATGTCTCATAAGTAATTGCTAGGAAAGTAATCAAAATTTTAGAGAAATATCCATATGCTAGAGTTTTTTGGAGCTTAAAGGAGTATTCTTTGTTAGAAGATGTTCAACTTCATATTTCAAAATATGTGAGCTTGGATACGAGTTTATAATTCATCCACTTAAAATCAACTTGTAGCTTGAAAACAAAAACAACAGTTGTCAAGAAACTGACAATGATAAACAAAGAGGTTAGAACTTGAAAAGACAACATTTCAAAATATTATATATCAAGGACAATTCAACAAAAATACTATGTTGCAGGGTGTCCTCATAGGACCATTGCTCTTTAATGAAGATACAGAGGTTTTAAAGGGCAAGTTAGAAAGAGGCAACAAATACCTAATATCAAACATAATTGGACAAAAGTGTCAACGCTGATTACTTAAATATACATTAGGAAAATGAAATAGTTCTCAGTAAGAGAAGCAATATTGAAGAAGCAACACAAAGTATCGAAGAACAAATCAAATACAACTTGATACAATTCAAAGACCTCGAGACCAAGTTTGGCAACTATAATATGATATAGTAAATTACTAAAACCCTAAGTCCATATAAATACGATTTAATTTGACAAAAATAATAAACATATATTCTAAATGAAGCAAATGTTAGTGGAATGCTTGCAAAGGTAGATAATACCAAAATAGTCACAAATCATAAGGGGCAATAATTAAGCTTGAGGGAAATAACATTCATGAACAAACATTAAATAAAATCTTCCTCAAAACTCTTTCCAAGTAATTTTCATCATTTTTATCTAGCAAAATTCTTAACAGAATATATTTATACATGTATACATAGAAAATTGTATGCATCAAACAAGAAAATAAGCATAAGCCTTTCCTTATGGGAAGAAATGACAAGAATAGAGGGAGAAGTGTTAAAGGAAAGTGCAGATCAAAATCCAATAATTGCAGCCATAAAAGTTATGATATCGGAGTACTTGAGTAAGATTTGGAAATAAAAAGAAAATCTTTCACTATGTATGACAAAAAAAAACTAACAGTCTATTTTCTTAACAGTTGACGTAAAGTTACAAACTACAACAGATAGCCAAACCCTAAACAATTGGAGTACATTCGCCGATGGTAAGCATGGGATGCATTGAAAATAATATATGCAGCTCAAACCAATACAAGATCCAAGTGAAATATATGAGATGACTATGGGTCAAAGAATGACAATGATCATAAAGTGACATTTAAAAATATCAAAGTAAATAGAGAGAAATTGATAGAGGTATGTTCAATATTCAAATAATTTAGAGCATATATTACATTACATTTCAATAAAAAAACATGTTTTTTTCTCAATGAAACAGGAATCTACAAGGAAGCATGTGACATATGTAAACTGAGGAACCTACAAGGAATATGGAAAAATTGTTTGCGAAAAATGTCGAAAGGTCCATACAAGCTAAATAAAGTTCATACATTCTAAAGTTTGCAAAAATATAAATATGAAAATACTGAACTCAAGGTTTATTTATTGAGAAAACCATTTGTTTAACCCTATCAATTCACATAGTTTGTTGTTTTTAGTGTAGTTCATATAAATATGAAAGTTAGCACCACTGATAAATGATTACTTTTCTATAAATGAATACCAAATGAGCCAAGAGCTATTCCATTCAATGTTATTACCATTTTTTACAAAATGAGATTTATATAAAATTTTAATAAGCTACAATTATTTTTGACTTTCAACTAAATTTTCATCTATTCTCCAATAATAATATAAAAAGACAATCAGTCATTACCACAAATTGTTGTAAACTTTCACACTAATAATTAAAAAAAAAAAAAAAGTGCATCACATTGGTGCCACGATTTATTTATGTAAAACCAACCACTACAAGAAATTTGTAAAATAGTGACTACCAATTCAGTCGTTAAGAGATGATACCGACAGATTAGCGACATAAAAATTCAGTAGTAATATGGCTAGTCGCTATGAATACCAACGGTCTATTAGTCCATCGCTAAGAATGTAGAAATTCTTTCTCTATTGGCTTGCATTCCCTGGACACACTTCTTTTCGAAGGAAGTAGAAGCAGAAGCATCAGCATCATCAACCAGTCTCAATGACTAAGCATCAAAAGAAAACAAATATTGTAGCACAGCAACATATGTATATGCTCGCCTCATGAATATACACATACATGTGTATTTCAAATTGGATAGTCCTTGTTGAATTTTCATCATAGTAACTATAGAGGACTAGCTTTCCTAGTTAGGTTTCTATATGTAGAGCATCTGAAACCAATTATACGGCAAGTCAGATACAAAAATTGAAAGGATAGAAAACAAATACGAGATCCGTTGTCTGGGTGCAGCTATAAACCAGTGCTATATGCAATAGAAGACAAGTCGCAACATTATAATGATAACATGCACCACTATGGACTCCAAATCTGCATAAGTAAAATTACATATATATAAAATGCATTAATTGACTAGTAATCAGACTTGTCCTTCATAATAGGAACATTTGTTAATTATACCACCTCTATGTTTTTTAGATGCAGTTTTACTTGTTATGGCTTGTTTATAATAGATGTATTTTTTTTCTCATTTCTTTCAATAAAATATCCCTAAAACGTCTTTAATTATATAGCCTATCATAACAATATCATAAATTAATGAAAAGAGACATAATATATAGGAAGACTGGAGAATTTTAAGAGATTTGAGTCCATTCACCCCTACCTCTTTATTCTACCTCTTAAATCTCTTATTTAAAGTTAAAACTACATCTAAAAAAATAAAAAATAGTATATAAATTAACAACAACATATAATAAAATATTACCATTAATGTTTATGGTTGAAACTTGAAACTTGAAACTAAAGCGACAAGTCTGTCTTGGCACTTGATGCATCTTATATCAGCATCCACCACCTCCTCTGATACCTGATTTCCTAGAGTTAAATAATCAAACTACATAAAATGATAATAATGCAATTTTCTTTTATTATACTAATAGAATAATGTTGGGTCCTGTTACTCATCAAATCTCATACACTTATACATCGTATTGTCCATTTTGACACAAATATATTGGGCAATGTAGACTTGTATATTAATCTTAATTAGAGTTTGAATCCACATGCATTCATCTAAATTAATGAATAGTGCTCTTCAATTAATTGAAATTGTTACAAGAAATCGGTATGAGACTCATCAGAGAGCACAAAATTGCACTTACAATTGTACTGTTGGATCAGAGAGAGAGAGAGAGGGAGGGAGAGTTGCTTGGGTGATTTTCATTATCGTTATCATTATCATTATCAGTGGAGTAATTTGAAGAATCAGCATCATTATCTTCACCTTTTTCATACTCCTCTTCATCCTCACTCTCTATGTAGAAACCTGTTCCTACACCAACTTCTTCATCATTGTCCTACCGCTCTTTCTCTCCCCTTCAAAGCTTCAAAATCCAAATCAAACAAAACCCTTTATATAATTACTAACAGTAGATCTGGAAAAACAAGAAATCTGATCAATGGGGTCACAGAAAGAGAATCCACCACACACACACACACACACACACACATATATATATGCATACATGTGCAATTATGCACAAGATAACATTAAAATATTCACCAGAAACAGTACAAGTTCAATATCCCTTTAACAAGTAAATTCAACATCTATAAAAACCATTACTTAAATGTGTTATCTGCTCATAAATATGTCATTGGTGTCTCTGAAATTGAATTTCCATCTGATAACAAGAGCTGGCTTAATGTTTAGACTTTTGTTGCAAAAATCCCTCACCAACTCCCACTAATCTCCGCCTAGGCGCTTAGGATCTTATTGACAACCTACGTATTTTCCTGATTCCTCCACGCCTTACCATGTTTATGCACCACTCAGCCCCACCTAGTCCCTCTTTTTCTGTCCATCCCTCCAGACCCTTGCGAAGTTCAGTTATTTAGAGCTTGAAAGAGCTTTCTGAATCGGTTCCTACATGTTAGGGAAATCTTATTCTTATTATAGAAATAAGAAGAAGATACATGTTTAGGCAACTGAACACACACACACACTCACGAGTCACTTCAATGAATCTTATTCTAAGAATCTTCATAATTCATATAAGTTTTTGTTTTTTTTTTCCTTTAGGCAACTGCACACACACACACTCATGAGTCACTTCAATGAATCTTATTCTAAGAATCTTCATAATTCATATAAGTTTTTTTTTTTTTTTTCCTTTAGGCAACTGCACACACACACACACACTCATGAGTTACTTCAATAACATCGCCTTAAAAACTAGGCTCAGTCCACCCTGCCCCTCAACAGTCAGCAATAACCGAATATAAGAAATCCCTAATCAACTTACAATCAATGACTCCAAAGATACACAAGAAATTCTATCAAACACAAAAATCCTATCAGAAAAAGAGTTGGGCTAAATTGCAAATTTTACAAGCAAAAACATCATAAAAAATAATCCAGGTTGTGGACCTCCATCACAATTATCACCTCACATGAACCCACAACAATCTAAGATTGCCTCATTAACACTAAAAGCCCAAAAAGAACCACAATGCTCCTAATAAACAACATTTATATGAAATAAATATGGGCATAAACATTTGACAAAAGTATTAGACAAGAGAAGCATTACCTAATATTTGATTTTAGATATTTTGATAGTGAATCCTCAACAAAAATAACCAAAAACAACTCACAATCTTGCCTTGAGCCGTTCTTCTTTCTAGCATTGATAATCGACAAAGAACTCCTTTATGAGGACCCTGAATTAAAGTATTTTGACAACAATTAACATTAATATGCTTATGCACTTTAATCTTACAGAATTCACTCAATTTCGTAAGAGAAGAGATTGCTAAGTTGAAGGGTTTCCAGCAGAAGGTTGCTCCAAAATTCTACTGTGGCATCTCACAAACAATAGACTATGATCACGCCACTCCACACCAGAATATTTTAGCAACACACTTGCTTTTCTTTTTGTCAATTTCCCCCTCAAATCTTGCAAATTACAAGGATATAGTAATCATTTGCCCTCTTTTCCAGATTTTCAAAATTAATCGAGACAAATCGTGGGTGTTTGTAGCATTGTAGCTTCTCTGAATTAACCATCTTTTTTCTCAACTCAAGGCCTAATTGAACAACTGGAATGATTGAGCTTTATCTTACAAAACACACACTTCTGGACAAGCATGGTTGATACAAGTACAAATGTGTGTGAGTGCTACGCAATATTAGATTACATCCCAAAAGAAAATTTAGTGAACAAGCCGGGATGGTGGCACCAAATAGATTAGGCATTGAGTAGATTAGGCTACGACAATGAGTTTTGCTCGCCAAATGCGATGGTGCCTGAATCGAAACAACAATAACTAGAAATCAAATTATTAGAGATAGAACGAGATTGTGAAATGAGTATAGTAGGAAAATTTGAAGATGAAACCCTAAGTAGTGTCCTCAAACAGTGATGTTCGGTGGCGGTGCGGGATTGAAAAGATGCACCGTCATAGATGAATAGATACGTGGATATCGACGGAGTGGTGGCGGAATACGGTGACTATCAACGGAACATGGCGGATACGTGCGGGATTGAAAAGAGGCACCGCCAAGGATGAATACCTAAGTGCATATCGGAGAAGTTCAGCGGAGCGTCGCAGAATGAGGCTAATTGATGATCAGAGGATTCCGGCGGAGATCGGAAGATCACAATTCTAGTTTGAGAAAGTAGATTCTCTTCGACGAAAGAGAATTAAGGCTCGTCTTTTCATTTTCCTCTTACTTCCGTTAATTTATATATTTAATATTTAGTGTAATCAAAATAATAGGACAACTATTTTATTTATTTATTTATTTATACTATCGACTGAAAATTCATCGGTACTTAACGACTACTATATCCGTCGGTACTCAGCGACCACTATATCTGTCGGTATATTCCACATAAAAAATTTACGACATAATCTTATTGTCGCTACCATTTTAAAAATTGTCGATATACATTTTTGTCACTAAATCATAGCTATTTTATCGTACAAAAAATCAGCACATTATCTTATTACTACTTACCGACAGAAAAAATCGATTACTATATTAGCGTCGTTAGTTTGTCGACGATTTTTTTTTAAGTTACTATTTTATTTTTTTAGGTTTCTTTATTTTGATCGGTAAATAGTCGCAATTCTGTCGATGCTCGACGACAGAAAATTTTTCGTCGCTAAATCCGTAGCTATTTTGTAAATTTCTTGTAGTGAACATGTAAATGACAAAAAAACATATTTGATAATTATGAATGCCAAAAGTCATGTTGTTTATAATCCGGTCATTTACTATATTCATAGCAACATCTTTTATTGTAGTAATATTAATATATGATATGTGTCTACTTTTTTTATTTAGTATAAATTTACCTATTATAAAATTTGACAGATACTGAGTGAATCTAAATGTCATTCAAGGATATTACAATGCATTGATTACAATATTTGGCGACACAACACCTGCATATGTCGAGTACTTGGTCCAAGAATATATTGCATCATTAGCAATGGTAAGAAAAACATATATTATAAAGTGAATTACAAATTTTGAATGCATGATCACAGACATAAAAGCCTGAACTCAAATTAATTTAAATTATTCATATTTTTCAGAGACATAATGATTCCAACTACTACAAATCAAGGTTCTAAAAGTCGCTAGGCGTTAATTAGGCGGTGGACTGGGGCCTAGCGATTAATCGGGATTTGGGCGGGACTAATCGGGGCATAGACGTAGTTAAGCGGAGAGGAATCGGAAAATAAACGTAGGCGGTCAATGGAAGCCTAGCGCCTAGACGGGGATTAATCGGAGCTAGTCGGGGATTTTTAGAACAGAGCTACAAATTATTAACACCATAAGCACACAAAAAGGATTCATTTACTCATACCATTTGACGAGAAACTAGAAGAAGGACAAGGAAGATTATGTAATTGGCAAGGAAATAGAAATAATAGAACAGATCAACAACAAGATACAGAATCAAGATCAGACAACCGCCACAACCACGAAAAAAGAACCAAGGAAGAAGAACAATGAAGAAAGAAAGATGATTAAAGTAACAAGATTGAAACTCAAGGAAAAACTTCAACCAACAAATAATCGCAAAAGATTCAGGATAAGTAAAAGGAAAAAAAAAAAATAGCCAAGGAAAATTCACCAAATGGAAAAAGAAAACAATGAGAGAAGAGGAACAAACCAAAGTAAATGAAAGACAACTGAAAATTTCAAACAATAAAACACCACAAAAGAAATTAGATAAACAAAAAGATAGAAAAAGAAAAGTCAAAGACAATGCACCATCAGATAAAAGAAGCGACGAGAAAATAAGGAAGAGGCAAAAGACAAATTAAAAAGAAGATTTATGAAGACTGCATTTCAGTCGAAAGTGATGACGAATTGACAATCACCCAATACATTACCAAAACAAAACAAAACAAATACTAAGATATCCCCTGAAAAGATCAAGAAATAGAAGGTCTAAGTTCTCTACCAAAACTCGTCATTTTTTTGTACTCTTTCATCCCAACTTTTGAGGTTTTTTTTTTTTTTTTTTTTTTTTTTTTTTTTTATAATTTAGTTTTGCTTGCATACCATTCTATCGGGCCATTTAATTTTTTTTATTTATTTATTTTTTATAATTTTTATCGAAAATGATTTTAATTTACTTTAACTTATGTTTTGCATGAAAGAAAAATGTGAAATAATTACTTCATTTTACGCCTTCCTTTAGAATTTATGATTTCTAAAATTATATAAGAATTTGTAATTTAAAAGTATAATAGACAGTTCAAAATCAGTTTATCACAATATACACCACATACTATTAAATATACAGCGTTTCTTATAATTGAATTTACTAAAAACATATACACTAAGAATTTGGAGAGAGTAAGAAAATTTATACCTTCAAAAATGCACAGTCTATTTAATCATCATATAACTTTATTCCTGATATAATAATGATGTTGAGTCTGTATATTAAGAAGTAGATAATAGTCTGAATGTATTAAACTTTATATATATGTATATATATAATAAATAAAAATTGTGAGACTAAATATTTTTATATTATCACATGGTATTTTATTTTTATGGATCTTTAAACATGATTATAACTTATTTTGTTATGACTATGATTATTTAACTTTTTTTCTTTTGATTTTGATTTGTAGCCCGGCCTTTCACTACGAACCAATCTACAAACTGTAAGATTAAGAAGTAGATAATAGTCTGAATGTATTAAACTTTATATATATGTATATATATAATAAATAAAAATTGTGAGACTAAATATTTTTATATTATCACATGGTATTTCATTTTTATGGATCTTTAAACATGATTATAACTTATTTTGTTATGACTATGATTATTTAACTTTTTTTCTTTTGATTTTGATTTGTAGCCCGGCCTTTCACTACGAACCAATCTACAAACTGTAAGATTAAGAAGTAGATAATAGTCTGAATGTATTAAACTTTATATATATGTATATATATAATAAATAAAAATTGTGAGACTAAATATTTTTATATTATCACATGGTATTTCATTTTTATGGATCTTTAAACATGATTATAACTTATTTTGTTATGACTATGATTATTTAACTTTTTTTCTTTTGATTTTGATTTGTAGCCCGGCCTTTCACTACGAACCAATCTACAAACTGTAAGATTAAGAAGTAGATAATAGTCTGAATGTATTAAACTTTATATATATGTATATATATAATAAATAAAAATTGTGAGACTAAATATTTTTATATTATCACATGGTATTTCATTTTTTTGGATCTTTAAACATGATTATAACTTATTTTGTTATGACTATGATTATTTAACTTTTTTTCTTTTGATTTTGTTTTGTAGCCCGGCCTTTCACTACGAACCAATCTACAAACTGTAAGATTATTATGGCCCACGTGTCATCAAATTAAGTTTATAAGATATTTTAAATATCTTAATGGTTTAAATAAATAATCTCTCGGATAATATTTGGTCAGGATATATATGATAAGATATTATTTTCATGTTGATAGACCATGAATGGATAACAATCTTAATTGCATTATAATCTTAATCCTATCAGGAATTGGTCCTCTCTCCGCCTATAAAAGGATAACAGAGTTACATTATTTCTATCACCTAATTTAATCAAAGTACTCTGTTCTAAAGAAGGGGCTAGGAGATAGAAATCAATTTCATCCATCAAGGAGAATCAATCGATGGCGTCTCAAGGTTAGTGCCCTAATTTTATATGTCAATCGAATGTGAAAATCATAAATTCCAAGATCATGTTTAATCTTATTATTGCGATTATGTATACGTGATTAAAACTTACATGTGGTATCAGAGCGTGGTTTGGAACTCATGATTTTTCATTCCTAAAAAAAAAATAAAAAAATTAAATGGATACCTCCATATATATCACTGCAATTGAAATCGCATCTTAAATCGCTTATTCCGCTGCCACTATTATATTGAAATTGAAATTATATGTCTATTTGTTGGATCTTTCGATTGTGAATTGAGATCAGTGTATCTGCTGAATTAATGTTGCCTGTACACCAGATATTTACTATGTTAATGGAGATGTACGATCTAAAATTATTTAAAATTTGGGATTCAACCGATTTTGCATCAATGAAATTGTCTGATGCAATCATACATGCATGATAACACTAGTCTGATTTATTAGCATTAATTTGGCTTGGTGATAAGAGAACTTAGCTTTCAATTTTTTTTTCTTTCTATAAGGCGATTTCATTACGTTGAAAAATCAAGGAATTATATTCAACTTTGATTAAGGATTGTAATGATTACAATTACGTATATCTGTCTAACTAGTTAATTGCTGCAACTTGTTAGTCATGAATTTGATTTATACTTACACCTTATTACGGATGATATTGAATCTCATCATATTTCTGTATGTGGCTGTATCTTATTATTCTATAATTTAAATTTATATTATGTTGGTCTGTTAATCACCAAAGTGGTATGACCAGAAAGTTTAATAAATTTTAAATCATATAATAAATATTTGACTATCCATAATAATGTGATGCTTGGGATTTAACTGATCTTTAAATTTGTGGATAATCAAAATTCATAATTACAAGACATTAGATATCACCCAAAGGTGGATCATTAGTTCTTATAATCAATGAATATAACGTGATAATTGATATATTATGTTGACCGTTTTGTACATCCAAAGATGGCAAAATAGTTCAGTAGGTGTATTCAATTATCAAATTATGTAAATTTTACAAGCATCATTATGATTATGATTGTATATTGTTGTATCGCCTAAAGGAAAACATCAATGTACATTTATTGATTATTGACCCTGAATCTGTGCTTATGTAACTCAAAACATTAATGTGAATAATTATATGTATCCTTGCAGTGCCTATTCCTATTGCTCTTCATTCGCTTGCTACATCTGTTCAAAAATTTAATGAACTAAACTATTCTGACTGGAGTGAACAAATTCAATTTCATCTCGGTATTTTGGATCTTGATTATTCATTCTAATTCGACAAACCTGCTATTACTGACAAAAGCAGTGATTTCAAAATAGCTAACCATGATGCTTGGGTTAGATCGAACAGATTAAGCCTAATGTTTATGCGATGAGTGTAGCAGACAATACCAAGTCTACTATATCTCAAACTGAAAGTGCTAAGGAATTTATGAAACTTGTGAAAGAACGTTCCCAAACTGCTGATAAGTCTCTCGCTGGAACGCTAATGGCTACTTTAACCACCATGAATTTTGATGGTTCTCGTAGCATGCACGAGCATGTCATTGAGATGACAAACATTGCAGCAAAACTTAAGTCATTGGAGATGAAAGTGGGTGATAATTTTCTTGTGCAGTTTATCATAAACTCACTTCCCCCTGAGTATGGACCTTTCCAAATGAACTATAATACCATGAAAGACATATGGAACGTGAATGAACTTCACGGAATGTTGGTTCAGGAGGAAACAAGGCTTAAGAATCAGGGGTCTCATTCTGTTCATCTCACAATGAATCAAGGAGCTAAAAAGAAAGCTGGAAAGGAGGGAAAGGGCAAGCAAGGACTCCATAAAGTGAATGAGTCATCTGCCTAAATCCAGAAAAAAGAACAAGACAGTACTAAGTGTAGGTTTTGCAAGAAACCTGGACATTTTCAGAAGGATTGTCAGAAACGTAAAGAATGGTTCGAAAAGAAAGGTACATTGAATGTTCTAGTATGTTTCGAATCAAACTTAGTTAATGTTCCTTATAATACTTGGTGGCTTGATTCTGGCTGTACTACTCATGTTTCTAATACGATGCAGGGATTTCTTGCGACCCGAATCAGAAACCCAAATGAAAACTTCGTCTACATGGGAAATCGAGTCAAAGCTCCTATTGAAGCCATTGGAACTTATCGTTTAATTCTAGATACCGGACATTGTTTAGATTTGTTTGAAACTCTTTATGTACCTTCCATTTCTCGTAATTTAGTTTCCTTGTCCAAACTTGATTCTGTTGGAACTGTTTTAAATTTGGTAATGGATGTTTTAGTTTATTCAAACAAAATCCTCTTATTGGTTCTGGTATCCTAAATGATGGCTTATATAGGTTTAAACTTGATCATGTTTTTGCTGAGATTCTTTTAACCCTGCATCATACTGTTGGAACTAAACGTGGTTTAGTCAATGAAAGTTCTGCTTACTTGTGGCATAAACGTTTGGGGCACATCTCCAAAGAAAGATTACTAAGATTGGTAAAGAATGAAATCCTTCATGATTTGGATTTTACTGATCTTGGTATTTGTGTGGATTGTATTAAAGGAAAACAAACAAAACACACAAAGAAAGGAGCCACGAGAAGCACCCAGCTTCTTGAAATAATACACACCGATATTTGTAGGCCTTTTGATGTTCCTTCTTTTGGAAAAGAAAGATAATTTATCACATTTATTGACGATTATTCACGTTTTGCTTATATCTATCTATTGGAAGAAAAGTCTCATTCCGTAAACGCATTAGAAGTGTTCATTAATGAGGTTGAGAGACAATTAGATAGAAAAGTGAAAATCATTAGATCTGATAGAGATGGTGAATATTATGGAAAATATGATGAATCGGGGCAATGCCCAGGCCCATTCGCTAAATTCCTAGAAAAGCGTGGCATTTGTGCCTAGTACACCACAACAAAATGGTGTAGCAGAAAGGCGAAATCGTACTCTTATGGATATGGTTCGGAGTATGTTAAATAATTCCTCTTTACCCACCTCATTGTGGATGTACGCACTAAAAACTGCCATGTACTTGTTAAACCGGATTCCTAGCAAAGCAGTTCCTAAAACACCTTTTGAACTGTGGACGGGTAGGAAACCTAGTTTAAGGCACCTGCATGTTTGGGGTTGCCCGACAGAAATTAGAATTTATAATCCATAAGAAAAGAAACTGGACTTACGAACAATCAGTGGATTCTTCATTGGTTATCCAGAAAAGTCTAAAGGGCATAGGTTTTACTGTCCGAATCACAGTACGAGAATTGTTGAAACTGGAAATGCTAGGTTCATTGAAAATGGTGAAATTAGTGGGAGTGTTGAACCACGAAAAGTGGATATTGAAGAAGTAAGGTCGGAAATTCCTTTACCTAAGTCTTCATCTCAAGTTGTTGTTCCTACAGTTGTTGAACCACTGAACAACTTACAAGAACAACATATAAATGAAGAAACTCCCAATAATGAACCTATTATTGATGAACCTGCAATAGATGAACCACAACAACAAATAGTGAGAAGGTCTATAAGGCCAAGACGATCTGCTATTTCTAATGATTATGTGGTTTATCTACAAGAGTCAGAATTTGACATTGGAATTGATGATGATCCAGTTTCTTTTTCACAAGCCATGGAAAGTAATAATTCTACTAAGTGGTTGGATGCTATGAAAGAAGAGTTGAAATCGATGGCTCATAATGAAGTCTGGGATCTTGTAGAATTGCCAGAAGGATGTAAAAGAGTTGGGTGTAAATGGGTCTTCAAGACAGAACGCGATCCGAATAGCAATATCGAAAAACATAAAGCTAGACTAGTTGCCAAAGAATATACTCAGAAAAATGGCATTGACTACAAAGAGACTTTTTCGCCAGTGTCTTGGAAAGACTCCTTAAGAATTATTATGGCTTTGGTGGCTCATTATGATTTAGAGTTACATCAAATGGATGTTAAAACTGCTTTTCTGAATGGGGATTTAGTGGAAGAAGTCTATATGGATCAACCTGAAGGCTTCTTCATTGAAGGAAAAGAACATATGGTGTGTAAACTCAAGAAATCAATATACGAGCTTAAGCAAGCTTCTCGTCAATGGTATCTTAAGTTCAATGATACCATTACTTCTTTTGGATTTAAGGAAAACACTGTAGACCGGTGTATATATCTGAAAGTCAGAGGGAGTAAGCTTATTATTTTGATCTTGTATGTTGAAAACATTTTGCTTGCAATGAATGATCTTGGTTTTGTTATTTGAAACTAAAAAAATTCTCTCTAAGAACTTTGAAATGAAAGATATGGGTGAGGCAACTTTTGTGATTGGAATAGAAATATTTCGTGATAGATCACAAGGAGTGTTAGGGTTGTCTCAGAAAGCATATATCAATAATGTTCTAGAAAGGTTTAGGATGGAAAAGTGCTCATCAAGCCCTGTTCCAATCTAGAAGGGAAATAAGTTCAGCCTTATGCAATGTCCAAAGAATGAATTGGAACGTGAACAAGTGAAAGATATTCCTTATGCATCGATTGTTGTTAGCTTGATGTACGCACAAACTTGTACAAGGCCAGACATCAGTTTTGTTGTTGGAATGCTTGGCCGTTACCAAAGTAATCCAGGAATGGACCACTGGAAAGTTGCAAAGAAAGTATTGAGGTACTTGCAAGGAACGAAAGATCACATGCTTACTTATCGAAAATCTGATCGTTTAGAGGTGATCGGATATTCAGATTCAGATTATGCCGGAAGTGTTGATACTCGAAAGTCAACATTCGGCTACTTGTTCCTATTAGCTGGAGGGACAATCTCATGGAAAAGTGCGAAGCAGACTGTAATTGCTGCATCCACTATGGAAGCTGAATTTGTGGCATGCTTTGAGGCCACTGTTCAAGGAAATTGGCTGCAGAACTTTATTTCAGGACTTGGAATTGTCGACAGTATTGCCAAGCCACTGAAAATTTATTGTGATAATTCTGCAGCAGTATTCTTCTCTAAAAATGACAAGTATTTCAAAGGTGCCAAACATATGGAATTAAAGTATCTTGCCGTTAAAGAAGAAGTTCGGAAACAAAAGAGTTCAATTGATCATATAAGCACCAATCTCATGATCGCGGATCCGTTGATTAAAGGATTGCCTCCAAAGACATTTATTGGACATGTCGAAAGTATGGGCATTATTGAAAGGTCTTAGCGAACTTATGATGTGTAATTGACATTTTGAGCTCTTTTATATATTGTTTCTGAATTGATTGATATCCTGTTTTCTCATTAATGTATACATGAACTTTGACATAAAGTATGATAGGATTTTGTCTCTAATCGAGACACTAATGTGGACTTTTATTGAAATAATGAGTCATATTAAGTAGAAAACTAATATTGTGGTACATGGAAGAAACTCTGTCGAGTAAAATGACGTAGAACCGCCATGACCCTTGTTAGTCTATATTTGATATTGACATTATGGCCTGACCAATGAACTTAAAAATTATTGTATATTATGCAAATTATGTTATTATTTAAACCATGAAAGCTTAGTTCTGTCACTTTGGCCACGTGGGAGAATGTAAGGTTATTATGGCCCACGTGCCATCAAATTAAGTTTAGAAGATATTTAAATATCTTAATGGTTTAAATAAATAATCTCCCGAATAATATTTGGTCAGGATATATCTATCTGATAAGATATTATTTTCATGTTGATAGATCATGAATGGATAGCAATCTTAATTGCATTATAATCCTAATCCTATCAGGAATTGATCCTCTCTCCCCCTATAAAAGGATAATAGAGTTACATTATTTCTATCACCTACTATAATCAAAGTACTCTGTTCTAAAGAAGGGGCTAGGAGATAGAAATCAATTTCATCCATCAAGGAGAATCAATCGATGGCATCTCAAGGTTAGTGCCCTAATTTTATATGTTAATCGAATGTGAAAATCATGAATTCCAAGATCCATGTTTAATCTTACTATTGCGATTATATATACGTGATTAAAACTTACACAAACAACTTTGTTAGACTAACCATCCCTCTATCCCGAATGAACATGCACACTTTCCTTTTCGGTGAATCCCAATCAAATTTGCACACCCCTTAAAAAATAAACTTATCTTACAATCTTCACCCTCAAAATTTCCACCTCAATCTCCACCCTTAATGCACTTTTGAAAAGTCAGTTGAAAAGGCAAAAAAACTGAATTTCTTAATACGAGTGCATCCTTGGTGGTGCAAGTTCATTCGTCACTTAGGTATTATAATATTTCTCAAAAAGAAAAAAACAGAGGTTTGACCAAAAACAAAATTTATAAAACAAAGACCACCAACTTTTAGGTATAATTACACATTTTTTAACTTTTAAAACGAGGCAAATAAGTACTTCCACAATAAAAATTATATTTGTATATATTGTTTATTTTCACCACTTAATTTTATCATGTTTTACACTCTTTT